>PVIW01004432.1:111943-132785 GCA_004026585.1 Noctilio leporinus | reverse complement strand
GGTAGGGGGGAGGGAGAGGTAGAGGCAAAGATGGGGAGCAGCTTAGACAAGAACCTAGTATAAAGGAACCATGGACATGGACAACAGGTGGGATTGACTTTGCGGGGAATGGGTGGGTGGGTGGGGGGACAGAGGGGAGCAAAAAGGGGATGGATGTAATACAACAACAATAAAATTAAAAAAAAAAAAAAAAAAAAAAAAAAAAAAAAAAAAAAAAAAAAAAGAATATAAATATGTAAAGAAAAAGTTTGAGGCAACAAAATTATTTTGTGTATCTGTATTATGAAATACATGATGTGTAATATTTTATTTATAATACAAATGTATTAAAATGTACTATAGAGTTATAGTATATGAAAATGCAGTGTATTTGCTTTTGATATGAGTTGGAGAAAAATTCTATAATCATCATGTAAAATGAAATTAAATATCATAAATATCCTCCTTGACTATTACTTAAGTCATACAGTATATATTATGATTCGTATTTTTCAAATGCTAATTAAGGCCCCTAAAGTATAGATTAGAGTTAACTTGCTTACACACACATCAATGCTTATACTGAAGCATTTTGAAGGTATAGTGATATAGAGTAAAAATCACTGTTGCTGGGAATATCAGAGAAGTTGATCTCTTCAGCAAACTAACTGCTCCAGTCCACTTTCACTTTCATTCTTTGCAGATCAGTGTGTGGACCACTATGAGTCTGTCTGGAGATGTCAGAGAAGAGCATTTTGTTCTTTCTCTTCTTCATCAGTCTTTATTTCATCGGCATCTACTGGTGTTCCTCATGTCAGGAGCCACTTCTGAGACACAAGCATATTTTTGCATGTGATTTCCCAGTCAAATGACTCATAGCCTGTGGGTTGGAATGAGACGATAATACTTCAGGATTAGCAATTCCTAAATTCCAGTCTATACCACGTTGAAGTGACCACTGCCACCCTTAAACGAAAAGAGGACCTAAATAAAATTCAATCTCATCTTGAGTGGGCAATATGAAGTTCAATTGCAGTTATGACCAGGGCTACCTCCCTTTTTCAGAAGAGAACTGGGGAAAAGGTGGTTTTACACAAACAGCACATTGGGGAAGGGTCTGTAGTCTTGGGTGGAAATGCAATGATTCATTGTCACCCTCCAAGCTGGTGCCTGTCTGTCATGGTACCCCCAACCTTTCCCTTGAGCAAAAAGATCTGTGTCTTAAGTAAAAATACCCACAAATTGTACAAAATGGAAAAAACTTACACAGTTGAAAAATATTTCAAGAATATTAATGTTCCATATTCATACAAATGCATAAAAAATAAATTCTTAGCCCAAGTAATTGCTAAATCATTAGATCTCTTTGTTCCTTTCTCCCATATCCAAAATAAAATCTGTTGCTAGTTTCCTAAAGAATATCAGTTACCCAGATTTTGGAGCAAATAAAATTATTTGCATGTATCATCTACGAACATTTAAATGGAATGGTTGTATGTATCTTGTAAAAGATAATGTGATTGATTTATGGCATTGGCTTACATGAATATGGTGGCTGAGAAGTCCCACTGCCTGCCATCTGCAAGACATTTGAGACCCAGGAAGACCAGTGGTTAGTTCCAGTCTGAGTCCAATGGCCTGAGAGTCAGTTTTGCCAATAGGGTAAGATTGATATTCCACTCAAACAATCTAACAAAGAATTCCTCCTTCTTTGTCTTTTTTTTCCCCCTTAGAGGTTTGAAAATGTCTACACACTCTGAGGAGGGCACTGTGCTTTGCTCAGTCTATGGAGTCAAGGGCTTCAATAGTATCTTCCTGAAACATCATCCCAGATGCACCAAGAAATTATGTTTAACCAGATATTTGGGCATTCTGTAACACATAAAATAAACACATCCCAGTGACATGTGAAGTTAACCACCACACCAGTTAATGATGATGCTCTAAATCCCATGTGCCCTAGGCCACAGAAGTATCACCATTTGTGTTCACAACCTTCCCTCCCAAGTTGAATTGTCATGGGCAGAACCAGTGAAGATGGTACTTTGCAAGGACATCACAGAATCATGCTGTCTTTACCCAAAGTTTAGCAGTAGTAGTCTTGAATAAAAGCTACTCACATTGGCTTATAACATTGATTTCTGTATTTTTAGCAATCTGAAGTGATTTGGTAGCTTTGCCCAGCTTCATGGTTGCATTTTGTCAGAGAAAAAATTATTTAGCTTCCTGATCCTGTCATGCCGAGAAAGATACCTTATTAACTGTAAAATTATCTAGAGTGTATAAAATAAGTCCTTCTTAAAATATTTCCTCATCATTCCAAGCCTGAAAAGATGAGAGAGAGAGAGAGGGAGGGAGGGAGGGAGGGAAAGAGAGAGAGAGTCAGTGATCCAGAAAATGTATCTATCACATGTAGTAAAAAGAGATTGCACTTTGGACCCAAATGAATCTAGTTTTGAATGTTGGCATTGCAACTTCCTGCTGTATGAACTCTGGGGAAAAAAAGCAAAACAAAACACCTCCTTTGTGAAATAAAAACTATAGCTGAGTTTCGAAAAAGACTAAATGTCTGGGTTATAATATGTACTAATGTATGCTAGTTTTCTGTTTCGTTGTTTTCTTTTCAATTTACTTTTTCAATTACACTTTGCATTTAGCATTATTTTTGCTTGAGTTCATGCTGGTTTTCTTTGTTTTACTACTTCCTGCCTTTATTTTCCATAAGCATGTTCTGTGTGCTATTGCCTGATATCATTACTGCTCTACATGAGACCATGGTGATTAAAAGTGCACACATGGGTTACTGGTAATTCAAGGGACACAATGGAGAAATAGCTTCTAAAGTGACCAACATGCCTCTGGTTTGATGCCCAAGAATTCAGTCCTATTCTTATGTTTTCACAAGCCTTACATTGATTTATGTTTGCAAATGCACTTTTGGTAGTTTTCTTAGGCTGTATTCCCGGTGTCTTTCCTTAGATAACTATTGTGTATATTATATATATATTATTTTTTTTCTTTTGAAGCATTTTCTAAGTGTTACAAAGAAGAAGGAATGAAAAGGATAAAATGCATGTTAGTTTTTGTGGGATAAATTCCAAGCCAACTTATGCTAGTAGAAATTCACCCCCCACCCCCCACCATTTTTCCTTTGGTCAGTTATCTGCATTGATATCATTACAGCCCTCTTAATATTTTTCTTTGAATTAAATCATTCAACCAATTACTAGATTAGTATTTCAATATTAAGTCCTGCTCATGACCAGAAAGTACAGAAAGATCATGTAAAAAATGCTATAATCTAACTCAGACAGGATACCCATTTTCCTTGATCTAGTTAATACAGATCTTGTTTTGTGTCTATGCCTGACACTAGTGAGTTTGAGAACTTACATTGTAAGTTTGAGGACTGAATTGGCTTTTCCCCATGCTTATTAAATCTTAATAGTGAGGCATATGATTTATTTTCTCCTTCAAGTTTTGCCTCTCTTACGGCACAGAGTACCAGACATCAAAGATCAACCTGGCTTTGTAGAAGCAAGACTGGAACTGGAGTGAAAACAGAATACAAATTTTTCTCTATTCTTTACCTGCTGTAGGACCTTGTTTAAGTAAATCAACTTCTCTGAAGCATGGTTCCCTTAGTTTCCATAATGAGGTGGTTTAATGGAAAAATCATATCTTTTGCTTCTAAAATCCTAAAACTACATTCATTTCACAACAGTCTGAGTTGTGCTCTTATCTTCTTTAACTGCCTTATAATGAAATGTTTTCTCTCTACCTAGTTATACCAGGATGATCTGTTATATTTGTTTCACTGGGTGTTGGGTGGTGTTTTCAGAAAGATGATTTTTAGATTCCAGGCAGCTAAACTTGTGTGTCTCTATTGAAATTGGGACCTCATGTGTTTATAATGTCACATTTATGACATTTTATAGTGAACTTCTGCATTCACCTATTATGTATATGTGTGCTTGTGTGTGTACACACATAGAGATGTATAGGTGCAAAGATCCATATCTGTAAATACTTCTTTCTCTATTGTATGTATATGTATCTTCTTATCCTGTTCTTAAGATCTAGAGCATCTCAAGATGTATGACTTTATTTAGAATAATTTCTCTCCTTCATGTATTCAGTTGTTGTACTCCATCTACCTAAAGACATTGAGAGTATCTTAAATGTGTTGAGTTTACATCTAATGAGCAGAATAGACCTGGGGAAACTAAGCTACTGGCCAGACCTGAGCTGGATCCTTCTATTTGCTTAGCTCAATGATAACTCCAGCCAAGAGTTAAGCTAAAAAAAAATCAAAGCTTTAACTCATTTACCGTCAGCATTCTGGAGACACAGCGATGCCGAAAAGCAGCTCCTTGTAGGCCTCACCCAAAAAAAGGAGCGCAGGGTTGCACATTTTAACCTCACACAGTCTCAGTCTTATTAATTGTTTCTTTTTGGCAGCTCCACACCCAACAGTGAAAGACATAAAATCCACCGTTTTACCACGGGTGTTTCCTACTTCCTCCATAAAATTCTTTCAACACCCTGGGACCCGAGGGGAGGGAGCGGGGCAAACGGGTGACTTTCCACATGAATAATCTCCTGTCTGGTATGTCATTTCAGAAGGACTTGCTAATTGACAGAATGATCCTTCCCAATTATCCTTCAAGATCTGGATATTTTAAAACTGGACTCATTCTCTGTTCCTACGTTTTCATTCTAAAAACCTCAGTATGCAAAGAAGCAGCATGTCTGCAAGATATATGGAATCATTTTAGAAAGCAAAGAGGACTTGCTGAATACTCTAAAATCCTTTTTTGAAAATCTTGTCTTCAGCAGGGAGCTTCAGGATTGCATTTTTAGGACTTGGAAATTTAAATTTTCTGCCAAAGAGCTTTCTTTTTCATTTTTTTAAAAGGAGTAGCACGCTATCCAAACTTATGTTTTAAAAAACCACTGGGAGGATAAAAAGTCCAGATTTATATTAAAATCCAAAGGAAATTGAATTATATAGTGGTAATAAGAACAAACCTACCTGGTCACCTGCTACTAATGCCATGACAAATATTATTTCAATAATAAATCTCTGTCAGCACAGCTATATTTATCCTGTCCAACCACATAACACATACATATGCACACAAAGGAGGAAGAAAAGTAGGGGAAAATAGCTAAAATTTCCACATATAGTAAGTTCATTTATACAATATTAAAATATCAACCTTTGGACAAAGAAAGCAGGAACAATAATTGATCTAAGATCAGATATAACCTTTTATATTTTTTTCATTTATCCTGAGAGATCTTGAAGTTGAAGATACACATAGTGAAAAAAATGTACATTAAAGTTAATCCTGCTACTAAGTGTGGGATTTTAATCAATACTGTAAATGCTGAAGTCACTTTTTAATTGAAAAAGGAATTTAATGACACTTAATATATCTTAATGTTAAATATTTGTATGATCAAGAATAATGCTTGGGATTTTTAAAAGTCAATGAGAAGAAACTTTAATTTCTATACTCACTATACTCAGTCATATGGTCACAGGAATTTTTTAAAAAGTCATTTTTAAATACACATATTTGTTGCAGAGCACTATCAATAAAAAACATAAAGCTTGTTACATGAGGATAAAATTCAGTGTCTAACCACTATGCTGTACACCTAAAATTAATACAAAATAATATTGAATTTAAACATTAATTGAAAACTTAAAATTAAATAAGAGTGACCTAAATACTCAAGAGAATGACATGAACAAAAGTTTATTTACAGTTGAAAATCTGACTTCATTCCTATTCTGCTTCAACTCATATTTCCATCCCCACTGAATTGAGTCATTTTTTAAAAAACTTGTGAGGTTGAGAGGGACTCTTGATGATGTTTTCTCAGCACAGAATGAATTTTTCTCCTGCCCACGTCACCCATTGGAATGTGTCCCCAGCAGCCAAATCTGAACCTAGTTGAGTAAATGCAGGTAAGCACTTGGGAGAAGTGGAAACAATTAAATCCTCTTTCCCTAAAGTTTGAAATTGTGGTTAAAAGATTCTCACCAACCTGGGCTGCTCTCTGGAGGAGAGAGAAAAGGTCTCCAGGGTGGGCATGAGTATCTCACCCCAATTCACTATCAGTAATATTGCTGGTCTATGGAAAGATCAAATGAAGGATGTATCCAGAGTAAGTACAAACACCCCAAGTTCCTTAAGGTTTTCATTTCTTGGTTCCATTATTACATATATCCCAGTCCCCATTCTCAGATATGCTGCTGTATTATTATTATTTTTTTTAAGATTGTATTCATCATTTTTCAAAGAGAAGAGCAGGGAGGAAGAAAGAAAGGGAGAGAAACATCAATGTATATTTGTTTTTCACCTGCCTCCAGCCATGGACCTAGCCTGTAACCTGGTTATGTGCCCTGTCTGGGAATCAAACCAGAGACCTTTGGATTCACAGGCTGGTACCTATCCACTGAGCCACAGCCAGGGCTTGTATTCTTAATAAACCCCTCCTCATCTACATAAACCAACTAAAGTTGATTTGAATATTGACACCCCCAAATTCTGCCTAACACAGACAATGTAGAATAACTGTTTTGGTTTTTTTTAAAGATTTTATTTCATTATTTTTAGAAAGAGGGGAAGGGAGAGAGGCAGAGAGGGAGGGAGACATCAATGTATGATTGTGTTTCACCTGCCTCCAGCCACAGACCTGACTGGAGACCTGGTTTGCAACCTGGTTATGTGCCCTGGCTGGGGAATCAAACCTGCGACCTTTGGGTTCGCAGGCTGGTGCCTTATCCACTGCGCTACCAGCCAGGGCTAATAACTGTTTTAATCTAGCTAAATCAACGAAAATGAAATGCAATGATGTGATGGAAATTTTGAGAAATGAAAGTTGTAAATGATACATGAATTTTATTGACACATTGCACAGTTAGTAGTTACTAAATAGTCCTTGAGTCATATTAACCCATTTTAGAGTAAATTTTTAAAATAATATACATGTAGGTTATTGTGACAAAGTTGTAATTTAATTGGAATATCAAACCACAGATTGCTTTAGGAACATATTATTTTAATATTAACTGGTTTATGCCTAATTAGTGTGAAGAATTTTGAATTGTTTTCCTCCCAACCAATATTCCCTGAAATTTCCTGTTCTCAGAGTTTGTAGAAGGACAATATATTACTCTCCTCTCCAAGTGGAATCACCATAATGTTGGTTAGGTTTTTACTTCTCCTGTAAAATGTCTTTTATTTAAAAAGGATCTATTTCCCAGGTGTTAAATTTTCCAGAAGAATGATTTCCTTTGTTTTAACTCCTGGCCTACCTGGCATTGGATTCTCTTGACTAGTCACTTGCGTATAAAAAGAGTTAATTTAAATTCAAGTCCATAACTTATTTTCCACTGTTTGTAGTCGGTATCACGTGGTGGAAACTAATATAGGTCCTCCTTAGAATATTTTTTTCTACTTCAAGTGAAGTTATGTTGAATTCAATTTTCTAGTTATTAAGGATACGAACATTTAATACAAAGATTCTGGGCCTTAACAGTTAGGTAAGTCAGTCCATTTCACTGGGACAAGCTTCCATTTCCCAGGACTGGAGTGGAAGATCTGTGCATGGGTAGAACACCATTGTCATTTACACAGTAACTCATGTGGTAACATAAAATCCAGATTGGTATAAACATTAGTCACTAAGCCACAGACTTCCTTTTTCATTTTACACATGCACCCTCGCCCTACCGAATGAATGTGTTTATACCAGCAGGAACCACTTGTGGGGGAACAGAACACAGGAATAAATCTTTCACACTAAATCATAACACGACAAGAATTCTTCCTTTCTTTCTTTCTTCCTTCCTTCCTTTTTTTTTCTTTTTCTTTCTTTCTTTCTTTCTTTCCTTTCTTTCTTTTTTCTTTCTCTTCCTCCCTTCCTTCTTGCCTTCCCTTCCTTCTTTCCTTTTATATATAGGCTACAAGTGTGAAGTTTTGCCAAGAGGGAATTGAAAATATCTTCCTGTTACATTTTTTTCCCCACATCTGCAAGGTCTAAGCTTGGAAGACTTCATTTTAAAAAGATTTCCTCTTATCATGAACAGGTCATGACATAAGCCAAGTACTAAATTCTAGTTTAATATCTTCTTACACAGAACAGAGTTTTCTTAGAATTCGTATGAATGCCTTTGCTGTTTTATTTTCTTCTTCCCCTTAAGCCCGCCACTTTCCAAGATTTTCCTGTTCCCCCTGTCCTGCAATTTGCAACCCCTATCATCCATAAGGAGTATAAGGGCACCATGAAATTTCCCTCAATAATTTAGGCCAGCCCTGGCTGGTAGCACAGTGGATAAGGCGCCGGCCTGTGAACCCAAAGGTCGCAGATTCGATTCCCCAGCCAGGGCACATAACAAGGTTGCAAACCAGGTCTCCAATCAGGTCTGTGGCTGGAGGCAGGTGAAAAGCAACCATACATTGATATCTCTCTCCCTCTCTGCCTCTCTCCCTTTCCCTCTTTCTAAAAAGAATGAAATAAAATCTTTAATAATAATAATAATAATAATAATAATGATTTAAGCCAGTGGCTCTATCTCCCCATAGCTGAATGACAATGTAGAGTCTGTGTTTTCATTTGTAGGTATAAGGAGAGATAAAAAAAAAAAATGTATTAATGGTTGCTTCCTATAGTGTCGATATTTTTATTTTGTTTTTATTTTTCATTTACATTTGACATACTATATTACATTAGTTTTAGGTGTACAACATAGGGATTAGGTATGTATTTACCTTATGAAGTGATCACCCTGTTAGGTCTAGAATCCAAGTGGCATCATACATAGTTATTATAATGTTATTGACTATATTGCCTATGCTGTACTTTACACCCCCATGGCTATTTTTATAACTGGCAATTAGTGTTTCTTAATCTCTTTCACCTTTTCACTCATTCCCTCAACCCCTCTCCCACCTGGCAACCATCAATTTGTTCTCAGTACATATGAGTTTGTTACTATTTTGTGTTTTCATTTGTTTTGTTTTTTAGATTACACATACAAGTGAAAAATAAGGTATTTGTCTTCCTCTGACTTATTTCATTTAGTATAATACCCTCTATGTCCACCCATGCTGCCGCAAATGGTTAAAATTTCTTTCTTTTTTATGGCTAACATCCCATTATATATGAAGTCTATCCCGAAAGTATCGAACCAACAACATCAGTATGATTAAAACAACACAGCCCATACTTTCAGGACAGACCTGGTGTATACACCACATCTTCTTTATCCATTTGTCTCCTCAGTAAATGATATTAGGGAAACTAGACAGATGCAAAAAAGAAAGAAGCTAAACTACTTTTTTGCATCATATACAAAAATGAGCTCAAAATGGATTAAATAATTAAATGAAAGACTTAAAACCATAAAACTCCTAGAGGAATTTTATAGGCATAAAATTCTTTGACATCATCCTTAACAATATTTGTTTTTTGATATGCTTTCTTGGACAAGGAAAACAAAACAGGACTATATCAAATGAAAAACATTTTCACAGTGAAGGAAACCATTAACAAAGCAAAAAGACTACTGAATGGAAGATGGTATTTGTCCATGACACATCTCATGAAGAGATAACATCTAAAAATCTATAAGAAAGCTCAAAAAATTGAACCCCCTCCCAAATAAACAATCCAATTTTAAAAAATGAGAGAGGACTTGAATAGATATTTTTCCAAAGGGGACATACAAATGGCCAATAGGCAAATAAAAAGATGCTCAATGGCATTAATCATCAGGGAAATACAAACTAATCATCAGGTAATCAGGGGTATTACCCATCAGAATGGCTACCATTAATAAATCAACAAACGACAAATGTTGGAGGATGTGGAGAAAAGGAACCCTCATGCACCATTGGTGGGAATGTAAATTGGTGCAGCTCCTATGAGACAGTATGACGAGTCCTCAAAGTAATTAAAGAAAGAACTACTGTATCACCCAGCTATTCCACTTCTGCATACTTGTCAGAGAAATCCAAAACACTATGTCAAAAAGATATATGCACCCTTATGTTCTTTGCAGTGCTGTTCTTTGCAGTACAATAGCCAAGATATAGAAGCAACCTGAGTGTCTGGAGATGGAAGTTTGAATTGCTTTTGAAATTATTTTTATAAGTAGAATATTATCAGGAATTTAAAGAAAAAAAAAAAAAAGTCAGAAAATTGAACTCTTTCCTAAATGTCAAGTTAAGAAAATGATGAAGACTTGGACTGGAAAGAACATCCAATTTTTTTCTCTTTGAAAATAAGAGGTTTCGTTAGATCTCGAGTCACAGCTAGTCATTACATAATAAGGAGAGTGTGATTTAGGAATTGTATCCTTTGCTGGAATGAGTTGACAAGGCTACTCTGTTAGGTCAATGGCGTGGACCCCTGTACTCTGCTGGTATATGGAGGTGACACTATAGCAACAGCATAGGTTGTAAGATGAATAACTTATTTGCAAAGAGTGCAGGGACAGAGGGGAGCAAAAAGGGGATAGATGTAATACAACAACAATAAAGTTAAAAAAAAAAAAAAAAGAGTGCAGGGCAAACTTGTGTGGTCAGCAGAGTCAAAGAGTAAAGTACTTTTCTCAGCCACCTTGCTCATTTAGTTGATAAACCATGGATAAGCTTTTCACTGTGGCATTTCAGAACACCTGAGTTACCATGCACAAAAGTGAAAAGGGCCCTGAGTTAAAAAAAAAAAAAAAAAAAAAAATCTGGATTCTGAGAGTCAACAGAGAAATGGATGGAGATGAATGAAGTAGAGGCATTTAAACTGGGACTTGATCTCAGTTCCCTATGCACATGTTGGGGAGTGTGAACAACCTTGGTTGTTCCTTGTTGCAGGGAAAGTTTATCTCTCATCTGTACTGATATGAAGCCCGGAGCGGTGTTCTGAACAATTCACTAAATATAAACTTTGAGGAGGCACACTTGCATGACCGAAAGGCGGGCTTTCTTGCTCTAGAAGTTTCGGTGGCTCATTTGTTTGTTTCCCCAATGCTTTGAACGGCCACTGTTGGATCAGTTGCCTTTGTTCGCACTGGGCCAATTGGGGGGAAATCTGCTCTGACAGCTTGCCCCTCAACTGAGAAAACAGAGCCACATAGTTTAATGATTTGGATGTTTCAAGTGCACTAGCTGGTTCACACACAAATAAAAATTGAATATAACCTATGATGGTTTTATTGCATGTTATTGCTTCAAAAGAAAAAAAAAAGTTTTCTGCCCCTTGGAAGCTTTCCCTAATTAGTTTGAAGAGAGGTAGTAAATTGTTCCATTGCTCCCTGTTCTAATTTGCAAAGTAATCATAATCAATTCCATGATTCCTGTTTTACCTATCATTCCACAGCACATATTGACATCATATCCATGAGCATGATGTTAGTATGTTAGTACATGAAAGATGTCAATGGATAATGTTCACATATAAGAGTATTAATGCAAAACCAATGTAGGTCTCGGGAGAATCTTGTAGGTCAACTGCTAGCTTATTGCTATCCTATAGGAGAATAATATTTACTGCACATTCCAGTACCCTATACAGAATTGAATTGATTTTCTAAAGGGTTGATTTTGCTGCCGGGGGGAACATTTGGCAGTGTCTGGAGAAGTTTTTGATTGGCAAGGCTGGATGGGGGTTACTACTGACATCTAGTGGGTAGAGGTCAGGTCAGTGTGCTGCTAAAAAAACAATGCCCTGACTCACCTAGCCAACCCCTGACCCCAGCAAAGAATAACCTGGTCACAACATAAATAGGACCAAAGTTTAGCAATCCTCTCTACAAGTAAATAACCTTTCCTTTCCCCTGTATAATAAAGACATTGCTTTCTATTGTAGGGTACTTTTTGGTGTGGTAAGACTTCTAAGGCTGGAAATTGTATGGAAGACCACCTACATTCACTGAATTTAAACAAAACAGAGGCCAAACATGTTTTCCCACCATTGTCTCCTGTAATAATCAAAATTACTGAATTTGAATTTCAAAAATCCAACTTATTGAGAAGAGTATTTTATAATAATGTCTTGTGTTACCCTTAAGTGTTAAATGAGACCTACAGATAAGATAAAAGCCAAAGTTAAAGTTTCCTTAAGTTTTTGCTTATTTATAAAGTGGTATTTTTCAGCCACGATCTGAGAGAGAGAGAGCCTGGGGTGAGGATCCTAGCCTCTGGCCTCTGGCCTCACCTTCTATCCCCTCCCGAGATCCTGTAGAAGTTTCCCAATGTCTGGTCCCCCAAAAACCAGCTTCCCAGGGCACAGACTACAGGGAATGGGGGTGGGCCAAGTATATCTGGAGAAACAAATGAAAGCTACCTGGCCCACATACGATTGCCTTTCTAGTACAGCAAACAGTAGCCAGGCTTTGGAAAAAGAAATCTACACCTACAGTGACACCTGACTAATAAATGAGCTTAATTTTTTAAAAATTAAATCAAGAAAGAAAGAGTGCCTTTTAATCAAAATACTTAACCTGGGTGAAAACAGTTCTAAACAGAAAACACAAATTACACAAAACATATAAAAAGTGAATCAAAAGAATTTTCATGAAAACAAGGCTCCCACTTCTTTTAAAAGAAAAGAAAACCAGATGAAACATCCATACAGTAAGGGAAAAAATAAGCCTAAGCTTACTGAATATCTCTTATAAAAGCAGACAAATGAAGGGCAGAACATCTATAAATTAAATCAAAATTGTTTCAAGATATAAAGACTTTGTAAAACCATTACTGATGTCACTTTAGAATTATATTGCTTACACTTAAATATTGCTATGATTACAAATAAATATTTTCTGACAAAGTATTTTGTATCTGCCTCCCTGCCTTTGGATACCTTAAAAATACTCATTTTAAGTGAAAACCTGGATATTAATTTACATGGTGTGTTCACAAATTTATGATAAGTAAATGCAAAAGCGAAGACCATGAATATTTGTGCATATATACATATCTGAAAATAAATGTACAGAAATCATGTAACTTCTGATTCTGAATGTAGGAATTATAGGTGTCATTTGATCATTTTCTTTTTTCCTTTCTTCTGCTTTCTACATTTTCCATCCTAAGTGCTTCTTTATCATCAAAATAAAAACTATTTTAATGTTCTCTTTAGGAGGGCTTCCCATCCTAAAATAGTCATTTTAATTGTCCTTATACATTGTTTGTGATTCATCTGTAAAAATGATTCGATAGGTGAACATATTTACCACAGGATAACATGTTGTATTTCACATTGGAAATGCCCCAGAGAGGACGGCAACTTTGTGTGTTCTTTTCGTTTTCATAGTAAAATGGAAATTGTTTGTAGTTGTTGCCAAGAATAAGGCTATGTAACTTGGAGTCTGGCACAGACCAAAGGCTACATAGCACTATCCAAATGTTGTTGGAAAAATCTGAAGACTTTTTTTTTTTAGCTACTTTTACAAGAGCGAGTGAAGTATTATCTTATCACAGTTAACAATTCTACCTTCACTCTCTTGAATGAGCGCAGGGGAAAACATCAAGGGATTGTCTAGCCTGACATCTTGACTCCTCACTGTTGGCATGGGAATGGCGATTGCTCCATAATTGGGCCAGTGCACAGGCAGAGGAGAAATGGCTCACGGGAGGGGACACGCACTTGGCACTGGGTGGGCCATTTCTCAACATTTCAGTAACTGGAATGCTTCATTCCTCTCTGTCGACAGTCCTGAGTAACATAGTAGTACCCAGGAGATCATTTAAAATCTAATTTTTTTTAATAGGTAGCTTTTCCAGGCAAGCATAGCCTTTTGCATTTTAAGGGTTGTCATCACCCATAGGGGGGAAAATATATATATATATATATATATATATATATATATATATATATATATATATATGATATATTTCCTTTCAGGCATTGAGGTTCAAATATTTGAGGTCATTCTTTTTTCCAAATAATCATTGGGTGCAGGCCTTTCTTTTTCTTTTTCCTAAGTTTCAGCAGCTTGCCCTTAAAAGACATAACAGATTAAAGAAATGCTAAGAATTGCATTTTTTGGTAAAACTAAGCTTAGCTGTCACTGTAGGAAGCTGACATCCCTCTGTAGGGGGAAAAATAATGTGAGGGTTTCTTTTCTAAATTGTTGAATAAGAACAGGGAAAGGTATTTTTTTTTTTTTAAATATAGTCCTGCGTTGCAGCTTACATCCAAGAGAAAACAGAACGTTATCAATTTAATAGAGAAGAGAATGTGGGTTAAAATTGCTCATTTCAGTCTCAGATGTGCCACAGGTCTATATGTAAAAGGTCCATGAAATAAGTCACAGAGCCTCAGTTAGGCCATTGATGACTGGGGCATTTAGAAACTAAGGTACAATCCTTCTGACTGTTAATTACAAAAGAAGAATTGTGTCCCATCTCACCCTGTTTCTTACTGAGCACCAAGTTATTAGGGTGTTTAGGAATATTAGTGTTGGAGTGAGAAGACCTAATTTGAGTAGCCTTGTGTTTTGAGTTCTTCCCTTCTTCCTCACCTGAGACATATGGATAATTGCTGTGAGGCAAATACTCATAATCAGCGATGATCCTTAAAATATATTTGTAAATCATTTTTCAAAACTTATTTGAGCACATACAGATTTACAGGCATTCTTTCATATGTTACATCTGCTAAAATAACTTGTAAGACAAAGAATGAGAATGGGCCCCCATGTATTAAAAACTTCTTATTGCCAGGAACTAGAAAATACCACCATATTAAATGTGTAAACATTATCTGCATTCCAAGGAATAGGAGTTGAATTCATTTGGGGGTAGCTTACTTCTTTCTTGTGCAACAATCAGCTTCCTAAGACTTTAGTGATGCAAATCCAGCTCCTGCCAGTTGATTGGGGCCCGAGGACCTTTGATGCAGACTTTCTAGACCTTGACATTGGTGCATCTGTCAGTGCTGGGTCTGCAGAGCTTTCTTGACTCTTGCCTGACTGTTTTCTGTTTCTGGCGTCACACTGCTGTTCACCGGAATTTGAGTGCGTGTGCACTAGGTCATTGGATCACTTGTGATTAGGAGCAGACACCCAAGATACAGTGAAAAGTGATGTGGGCCTGCTGTTCTTCTTATACCGGGTCACAGGCTTAGAAAAGAAAAGGACTTGGATGGCCACAGTGCCACACAGTTGCTGCCTAGTGTAGGATGTTTACGAGGGTTGGAGAGCCCTATGCTTATAGAACATGCCAATGTACTAATTAATGAGCAGGCTACAGGAGGCCAGAGGGCAAGACCACCTCTCTGGCTAAAAGGTGAGTTTTCTGGGTTGGAAGCTTTGAGAGTCCCCATCAGACCCCCACCCCACTGAGGATGATACCTGCTCTGAGCATGGCTATTCCTGGCCTTAAGAAATGTTGCACCGAACTATCCTCATTAGTTGAGCCTTGTCTTTTATTTTCCCTCTATATTTAATAAGGCAAGAAATCTTAAAAGACACTCCCTGGGATGTGGGACAACAGAGAACCTGTCCTGGTCTTGTCCTTCCAAGGGACCATATAGGTACAGAGAGCAGGAGTAACATGAGCAAAAGCAAAATTCATCACTTTAAAGGAGAAAGGGCCAGTTAAATACCAGATGTAGCAGATGGCCCAGAATCCTGTATTTCTTCTCCTCTCATTAAAATCACAATGAAACAGCATTAAAAAAAAAAAAAGGAAAAATCCACAAAGGCTGAAAGAATTGGAGCAGAGTCAAATGCAACTCAAAAATTTCCAAAGACTTAGAAAAAACTGAAGATGCAGGAGAGGAGCTGACTCAGAAGGTAGCAAGAACCTGCCACCTGAGTCTGATTGCATCGAGTGCGCCAGCTGAACAGAAAGACATCTTCAGAGTTAGGCCCTAGACAGTAAGGGTGAGGGGTGAGGTCAAGGGTCATGCTGCACATAGAGAAACTGCCTGAACTTAATACAGAGCGTTGACACTTGTAGACCCTGCAGAATTAGACTATCTTTCACCTTCCTCCTGCTGTGCTCACTCTTGACCAAGAGAACCATGTTTCTTATTTGAAGAAACTAAATGTGAGATGTACAGACATGGAGCTTGAATGCAAACATAGAGAATCAATACATAGTTAGCTCTAAACTCTGTGGTGGACAGACCCCAAGGGATCTCCCCAACAATGTTCTTATCTTCTAGCATTGACACCCTTGCAGTGTGTGCAAGACCTGCGGATTGTTTCTAGGGATACAGCAATGTGATGGGAAGCTACTTCCATGACTGATACCTTACATGGGACTCAGATTTAGTGGGTTGGAGCCATAGAGATCCCCTCTCACTGGCTTTGAAATAAAGTAAAGAAAGCAGCTGTTTTGGAGAAGCCTGGGTGCCTTCTGTTTTCCTCTATGAGTAGAAGGCAGCATCTAGAAAGAGAAACCTTGGTTCTGAAACTACAAGGACGTGAATTTTTCCAAAATTTGAGGGATGCTGGAAGTACATCAATATCCAGCTGGGCCCCTGATAAGACCACAGCCTTGGAGTTCAGCCTGTGAGCAGAGAACCTGGCGCAGAAGACCCTGGTCAACGTGCCAACTCCTCTGATTTACAGAAATGGAGAGATAATACGTGAGTGTTGTTTCAAGCCTCTGAATGGATGGAAATTTGCATGAAAAAACAACACAGTCTCTTAAACTCCTTCCCATAGCTTCCTCCTATGGTTGTTAGAATACTAACAACCAGCCATATAAGAACCCCATTTCAAGAAACAGAAAACTAAAGACTTCTTCTCTACAAAACCTGAACTGTGTGATTTTTTAAATTAAATGTATTGGGGTGGCATTGGTTAATAAGAGTATATATATAGGTGATGACACATCATCTGTACATTTCATTATGTGCCCACCACCCAAAATGAAATCTTTCATCACCGTATATTTGATCTCCATTTACCATCCCCCAGCCCTCTTCCCTCTGAACCACCATACTGTTATCTGTGTCTTTGAGCTTTTGTTTGTTTGTTTTTCTTGTTTGTTCATTTGTTGATTTTAGCTTTATACCCCACATATGAGTGAAATCATATTGTTTTTAATCTTTTCTCTCTGACTTATTTCGCTCAGCATGATATTCTCAAGATCCATCCATGGTGTTGGAAACGACAGTATTTTATCTTTTCTAACTGCTGAGTAGTATTCCATTGTGTGTACACACCACAAAGTCTTTGAAAGGCAAATTTACTTACATTGAGGACCCTCTAACTAAAAGACCAGCCATAGCCCCATCACCCAACATATAAACCCATCTACTAGCATGCATGCTTCTTGTACATTGCATATATGCTACAGAGTTCTAAAGGATATGTCTCAGAGTTTCACTTTGAAAGACAAACAGCCATTTGAAGATAACTAGAATTTTGAATAAGAATTTCTGGGGTAAATAAAGATACCAAACAATTAAATTAAAGGTAAACTCAGGGTAAATAGAGGAAATTCAGGTATGAGACAAAAAAGAATAGAAAGAAAGAAAGGGAAAGAAGTATATAGAATTCATATACTTATAAAGCAAAAATAAATTAACATCTTAAAATCAATATAGAGTTCCTGAAAATGCAATAGAGAACAAAAATATCACTCTTAAAAATTGAAAACAAGACATTAAAAACAGGATATTTGACAAAAGGAAGAATTGAAAGATAAAGTTGAGGAAAGCTTCAGAAAGTATAACCAAACTTTAAAAAAAGAAATGAGAATAAAATGATTTTAAAACCTTCAAATCAGTTTCAACGTTAGAGATCCAACATCAAGATAAAAAGAGAAGAAGATAAAAGACAGGAAGAAATTCTCAATTAAGTAAAATAAAAATTCTCTTAAGTATGTGAATTGGCCCTAGAAAACAGTTACTGAGGCAGATGGCTCAGTAAGGGAGAGTGAAAACCAGCTAACCACCTTCCTATCCCTTCACTGGCCACAATGCCAGAGTAAAAATAATTTGTAAATTATTTAAGAAGAGCAATGATATGATTCATGCTGTAATCTGATCATCTCTCCTTCAATAATTAAAGTTAGATGAAAATAGATTACAGTTTTTCAGATGAGCCTTTAACCCTCCATTATTCTTCAATCACTTGCTTATGGGGTATGATGACTTATTGTAGGAGCTGAAAAGAAATGTTCTTTATTAATTTTACTTCCTGATTTGCTAATCAATGCCAACTTGAAATTTAAGTCATTTTTATTTTGTGTAATAGTAGAAATCGAAATCAAAGATATTTTCAAACCACATGACTTTAACATGTCAAACCCACAACCAAATTATAATTTTTAATCTCTGATACTCCAGGACTGAAGAAAACCATAAAATAAAGGAAGGAATAATTTGCAAAATTTTCTAAAAAAAAAAATTTTAAAAACAATGTTACTAGTCCTGTGATTATCATATCAATGTCTTATAAGCATTTCTTTGATCTCCTTTTACTCGACTTTTTCAAATTTGCCTCTATTAAAGCATAACTTGTTGGAAGATGGACTAATTAAAATGCTGAAAGAAAAAACAAACTTCCTTTTTCTCAGTTTAAATCCTTAAAAAATGTTACTTCTATACCCCATTCTTTATCTTTAGAGAAAACTCATAAAATGTCTGATCCCAGAAAAAAATATACCCTTTGAAGTATTGAGTTAGATAATCAAAAAATGTCCTTAACTATATACTTTTATTATGATTTATAGCATGTATTATAACAAATATCATGTGCAATGATTTGATGCATATATAGTTCTTTTTCTCAACTATAAAATTCAAATAAGAATTCGATGGAAAATTCCTCATCTCCTCCTATTTAATTCATATTTATAAATTATGTATTTTCCATTCTTATATTTATATTTGGATATTTTTACTTGGAACCCATCATCTGATGCACAGATGTGGGGCTCTGGTAAGAGTTTAACAGCTGGGAAAACATAAACAAAGCCCAGATTTGTAGTATTTACAGATTTCCGAGGTGTAAATACTACCACAGTGGTCAGTTTTAAGCTGTCAACTTGCTATCACTGGACCTAATGTGGGGAAGAGATGCTCACAATCAGTTCCTGTGAGCCAGTGTGAGTCAGTTCCTGTCCACCAGTGTGTCAGACCAGCACGTCTCATATTACAGACCTGAGGGCTTTCAAATGCTTCAACTTAACCATGAGTATATGTGGATGGCTTTCCATAGAACTTGTGTCAGGGTCTGAGGTACATTATTATCTTTGGTGGTTTGAAATGTTTAAAATATTATTGATTTCATGAAAAATAATACCAGGATGCTCTGATGATTTAATGTTGCTATATATGTTGGTGGTGGTGCTAATGGAAAGCAATTAAAATTGAACTTTGAAAATTAAAATGCACTTCCTTTGTTCTTGTTGGTTTCTCTAACTCAGACACATTGATGTATAGTTTTCTCCTAACTTCTAGAAAATTATGAGAAAGAGAACTTGACTCATAATATTGATAGCGTTTCTGTATTATTTGGAGTTGATAATTATGTACAACTTAGGTTTATACAAAATTAGAAAACAGATGAAAAGCCGAATAAGTAGTTAGAATGTGGCTCAATTAGGAAACAATTATTCTGTGACTAGACAAAAACCAAAATAACCCAACAACAATTGGGGCTATTTGCTCAGCTTTCTCATTTGACTATATCCAAGGTGAACGAATAATTCTCCCGGTTTTGTCTTGTGCTCATAAAATTTCCCATGATTCTCAGAATCAAATGAAAACCTGATTACAAAAGTAAAATGATTACCAGCAGAAATGTGGGTATTCTAATTAAAATGAATGTTGACAAAAATGCTTTTGGTAACCTTGGGATGGAAAGTAGGTCAAGTGTATGAGGAAGTGCTACTTGTTTTCTGTAGCCCATACATTATAGGTCAGGCTCCCCGACAAACAGACTCCTAGATGGAGATGTGTGTACAAAATATTTACAGGGGAGAGCTCTTAAGACCATAATCTGGAAGTGCCAATGGGAGCAAGACTAGAGGGAAAGTTTGAATGGAGATGCAGGGCCTACAACGTCTTCAGGCAGTCCCATGGGAAATGCTACAGCTGGAATGGTTCTTCAAGGATGTCCCAAGTCAAGACAGGAGAACCAGACCTGATGGGTAGACCAGTCACTGGACATGGGCTATCACCAGGCAGAGGTACACACCCCTTTCAGTCCAGGGCAATGCAGAGAAAGGACTCACCTATGTCAGCAGGTAAGGATAAAAGCCTGGGTCTGGAAGTCAGGATCAGAATAGTAGGAGTACAATCTCATTCCTTAATGAGCCTCTTATCTTAGCCTTAGTTCCTTTCCTTATTAATCTTCTACTTTAGTCTATTTGAAGCAGAATAGTTGATGCTTACATTCTGTTTGTAAAGGACTGGTTTCTCTACATTTAATTATTTCTAAAATATTTTTAAAAGGTTTTATTTATTATTTTTAGAGAGAGAGGGCAGGGAGAGAGGCAGAGAGGGAGAGAGAGACATCAATGTATGGTTGCCTTTCACCTGCTACCAGCTACAGGCCCGGCTGGAGACTTGGCTTGCAGCCTGGTTACATGCCCTGACTGGGAATGGAACCAGCAACCTTTAGATTCACAGGCTGGCGCCTTATCCACTGTGCCACCAGCCTGGGCTAAAATATTTTCTGCCCTGGCTGGTGGCACAGTGGATAAGGTGCCGGCCTGCGAACCCAAAGGTCACTGGTTCGATTCCCAGCCAGGGCAACATAACCAGGTTGCAAACCAGGTCTCCAGCCAGCTCTGTAGCTGGAGGCAGGTGAAAGGCAACCATACATTGATATCTCTTTCCTCTCTGCCTCTCTCCCTCCCCCTCTCTCTGAAAA
>PVIW01004432.1:0-111843 GCA_004026585.1 Noctilio leporinus | reverse complement strand
TTTTTTTTTCTTATGGAGTGTCTTTCCTTATTGAAGGATATTTATTTGTAATGCATGCAAATAAATAGCACTGTATTTAAATGGTTGCTGTGTTGGTGAAGATCTTTCACTTTTTGTGTTTTTAAGAAATGAATCTGTTAGAGTATGGTTTTTATGGCCATCAATGATGAATGGTAAAAGTGCGATAAAGCCCTTTGATGTTTGCTGATTAGGTAAATTGAAGCAATTTCTATTCTAGCTAAGTTACAGAGTAACATCAGTGAGGCCATAAAGGGTGGGTGGTGTTTCATAGAAGCTAACAATAATCTTTTAAAATCAAGATGTCCCAAGGGTGCATCTTGTGAACTAGCCATGAAGCTTCTATAGCAACAAGATACAGAACAAGTGTTCATTGGATAGGAAAGAACATCCGACATGGATTACAGTGTATATTCTTACTACTTTCAAGATGAATATCTCTCAAGCATGTCCTACCTATATAACGAGTTATAACTCAAGGAATTTACCTCTTCAAAGTGCTCAAGTTATAACCTATTTCCTTAAGTGTGTGTGTGTGTGTGTGTGTGTGACCTCTGGCTTCCATTTTATTTGTCAACAATCTACAGTTCTCTGTGACATTAAAAACATGTGATTTCAAACTGGGGAAAATAAAATAATTATCCAGCTTTATGCAGTTAAAGAATTTTAGGACTGAATAATAGCCTCATTTGCTACTTCTCTTCTCCCTTGCCCACCGTGTTCAGTTTTAACTTCACTGCTTTCTAGATTAAATATTTGAAACACAAAAATTACAGATCCTGATTGATGTAAGCTTAAAATAATTACTGTAATATTCTTTCAAAGGCAATTTACTAATATCATAATTGACAACTTGCATGATCATAAATAACTCAGAAATCTGAATTTCCCCTAAGACATCATTTTTCTCCAGGTAAATGTATTAATCCATTACATTCTTTCTGAATATATTCAGAGAAATTTTATTTTTATAGACTGGGAGAAAAAATTTCATATTTTTCTCAAGTATTCTTAATGCATTGATAGAAATAGTGTCAACATCTGATGGAAATCTCCCACTGGAAATCAGTTTCATAATGAAACATTGCCTTTGATTGTTCCCCAAAATCCACAACCATTACCTTACTTATAATAAGTAGGCAATTGGACACAGGATATTGATAGGGAATAATTTTCTAGGCATTACACCAGGGAGGAAAAGAGGTTTCCATTGGGCCCAGAGTTGTTGGAAAGGAAGCACATAATAAAATGTCTTAGTCTATTCCATTTCTTATTTCTAAAATGTTTTAAAAATTCTCTATCATCATACACTGGTTTTTTTATTATTATTAAAAATATATCAGCCCTGGCTGATGGCTGAGTGGATAAGGCACCAGCCTGTGGACCCAGGTGTTGCTGGTTCGATTCCCAGCCAGGGCACATAACCAGGTTGCAAGCCAGGTCTCCAGCCAGGTCCGTAGCTGGAGGCAGGTGAAAGGCAACCATACATTGATGTTTCTCTCCCTGTCACTCTCCCTTCCCTTCCCTCTGGTAATAATAAATAAAATCTTTAAAAAAAATGAATTTCGTTATATATATATATATATATATATATATATATATATATATATAAATCATATACATGTTCTCTATAATTTTATTGATTTTCTCTCCACTTGTTCTAGAATTATCAAGAGAAAAATACTTCCAATTCCTATAAATGTTTGGGAATCATTGGATGCTCATGTGGGAATAAAAGAAATTTTGATTCATGCTTATGCCATATATAAAATTAGCAGAAAATGGAGCCTAGAACTTAAAATTAAATGCAAACTATAATACTTCTCAAAGAATACTTAGGAGAGAATTTTTCTTACCATTGGCTATGTAAAAATTCCAAAAGCTCAACACCAAAGGCATGAATCATTAAAAAATTGTAAATTGTACTTTATCAAAATTAAAAGCATATGTTCTTCATGAGACATGGTTAAGAGAATAAAGTGACCACAGATTAGCAGAAAGTACTTGCAAGTCAAAAGTAAGGGCAAAAGTAAGTTAATAATAATAATAATAATAGTAATAAATAAAAATAATAATACAAAAACAAACTGTTTTATGTACTCCCAACTGTAAACCTACTTTTGCCCATGTATATCTGACTAAGAATTTGTATCTATACTATATAAAGAATGTTAAAGCTCAAAATTAAGAAAGCAAGCAACTGATTTTTTAAAATAAGATATGTATTTAACAGCCACTTTACTAAAATAATAAGCAGATAGCAAACAGGCACATGTAAATTTACATAATAATATTAATCACCTAAAAGTAAAATTTAAAAACACACAACTGAATATGATGGTGCACCTCATAGAATTGCTAAAGCTCAAAGACTGACCATAAAATAGTTCTGACAAGGATGTGGAATAACTGAAACTCTCACACTGCAGGTGGGAATGTGAACAGATACAATCACTTTGGAAAAACACTTCACAGTTATCTGAACATTTAAAACTAAATCTACTATATAACTCAGCTGTTCTACTCTTCGGTACTCACCTGAAGGAAAGCATGTATTCACATGAAAACTTGTGCAGGGTGTTCACAGCAGGTTTATGCACCATTATATGTAATGACCCCAAACTGGCAAAAATGCATTTATCACACACATACACACACACGCACACACACACACAGAGGACTGCTACTCAACAATGTAAAATAATGAGCTATTAATAAACACTGCAACATGGGTGCATCTGGAAACAATTGTGCTTTCTGAAAGCAGAAAGACAAAAAAGAGTACAGCTGTATAATTCCACTTATGGAAAAATCCAAGAAATTCAAACTAAAATATAGAGACCAAACAGAGATGATTGGCTACCTGGGATTGCATATGGGAAAGATGTAAGGAGGGAAGTTATAAAGCAGCACAGGAAACTTTGGGGGCTGATTGTATATGTTCATTGTCTTGATTATGGCAGTTGTTTTACAAGCATCTATTGATACACATGGCAAAATTTATCAAGTTGCAGCCTTTCAGTATATTAGTCAACTATAGCTCAATAAAGCTCTGAAAACATTGGGGAAGTGGTTGCCACTCTGGCAGAGGGAGCAGTCTATGGATGAAAAACACACATGGGAGCTCCTGGGATACAGGGACATTTCTGGGTTTTTTTTCAACTTTTTTAAAAAGACTTTTAAATTCATTATTTTCAGAGAGAAGGGCAGGGAGGGAGGAAGAAAGGGAGAGAAATATCAACATATGGTTGCCTTTCACCTGCCTCCAGCTACAGACCTGGCTGGAGACCTGGCTTGCAACCTGGTTATGTGCCCTGGCTGGGAATTGAACCAGCAACCTTTGGGTTCACAGGCTGGCACCTATCCACTGAGCTGTCAACCAGGGCTCTCATTTTTGTTTCTTGACTCAGGTGTAAGTAACACAGCTGAATGTAATACTACTTTGTATTGTATGCACTATTATATATAAAAATGTATATATACATATTATGTTTGAAAATATATTTCTGAAAATGAGGTAATTATACCTAAGACACATGAATTTTATTATTCTTTAGTAACAGCCTTAATAATTAATTACTGTTTTATTATTTTTTAAATAATTTGTATTATTCTTTAATAATTTTATAATAATTTCTTAATGACAGCCAATTTGGGTCTTAGTAGTAGTATACATACCCTCTATGTGAGTATAAATTGTGTAAAGTTTCTTTTGGAAATTGAAATCAGTTTCTAGTTCATTCGCCATTACATTCCTGTGTGAACTGCTTTTAAAAGATAAACCAGAACATGACAATTAAATCATATCTCTCTGAGCTTTGCTGGTGGCCTCTGCATCATGGAAATGTTGTCTGTCCATCTGTTCTGGGTGGGTGGCTACTGGGAACAGGGCATCATTTTATTTTGTTATTTTTATGGCTTGACTATATGCTGTAGCCATTAGGCAAAATGTCTCTGTCATCCCCTGGGGTACAATATTTATATTTATTGCATATATTTATCTTGCCTCTGGTGGTTCGTTTTTACTGCCATCCCTGGTGAATTTCCTTTGTGTCTTTCATATCACATCTAGCAGTCCTTCCATTCACTGCTCAGAAATGCATTCTCAATTAGTGCCACAGCCTATACAAAGAATCTGGAAGAAAGTCTTTGTCTCTACAAAGGACTCTAAAAACATCTCAGTAGTCAAGAAGCATGGTTAGCATTTCTGTATCATAGAAAGACAGGAATGGTACAGAATTCAGAAGGGGAAAAATCTTATATCATAAACAGTAATACACCCAGGGGACAAGGGGAACCACATCCTAATGTTAGGAAGGAAAAAATAAAGTGGGGAGAAAAAATAAAATGCAGTGACAGGGGACTGCATTCTCTGCAATGTCTTGGTCTTTAAAACTAAAGAGTATCACTCTTTTGTTTTTTTTTTTAAGATTTTATTTATTATTCTTAGAGAGAGGAGAAGGGAGAGATGCAGAGAGGGAGAGAGACATCAATGTATGGTTGCCTTTCACCTGCCTCCAGCTACAGACCTGGCTGGAGACCTGGCTTGCAACCTGGTTATGTGCCCTGGCTGGGAATTGAACCAGCAGCCCTTGGGTTCTCAGGCTGGTGCCTTACCCACTGTGCCACCAGCCAGAGCTCTAAAGAGTATCACTTTTCCTTTGAATAGTCCTGGGTCTTATGGATACAGATTTATTTCCATTTTAAGGTAGGGGAGTTAAGCCAAAGAACCTTAATGCTAAATCCAAGACAACAGAGACAACTGGGTTCAAAGTGGGGATTAGGATTCGATTTTTGTCCTCTGGACTTGGTACACATAGTAGGCGTGTTGGTCACAATCTTACACAGCAAAATGTGACCTGAGAGAGAACATGAAAGTCTGTATATAAGATAAGAATCCTATAAGCAACAGGACTCTTCAACTGAGAACCAGAATGAAGATTTCAAATGGAACCAGTTCCCACTTAAGCCATGCATAAATGCATGAGCTCCGAAAGACATGGTTAACTAATTTCATGCTGTAATGAACTCACTGTTCTGCTTCATTACTCTCTCTTATGCATGTTTTTTCACTTATCTATTGTACAATCATCCTTTGATTTCTCTTTTTCTGGCCCATATTCGAAAGACAGTTAAATAGAATGTCTGCTTCAAGCTTTCAAATTACTCATTGAAAATGTGTATGCTAAGCAAAGTAGCTAGGTCAACCAATTTATGCTTTGTTTGGCAACATGTTCTTCAGAGAAACTTTTCCTTTGCCCAATGAAATAATTCACCTCTTCTGTTTATGAGGGAACACATTTGACTTAAAGAATTCACAGACATCTCCTTGTAGTTAGGCTACTTCTAATCCCCAGCTCTAAAAATTTAGTGTTGGGATATTTTGATAAGCTACATCAATTCTAAGAATTCTCAAGAACCTTATCTTAGATATAAATTAATTGATTTAAAACGGCAGCATGCATGGCTGAGAAAGCTTCAGAACAACATGAATTAGGGAGGCAAATGTGTGCAGTAGTTCATTTTTTATCTAAATCATTAAAAAACAAATTATGTTCGATGTGGGCAACTTCTGATACTAATTAATTTCTTACCAGATTTAAGACAAAAATGTTGATATCTCTTTGTAAGAATTCCAGAGGTATTTATAGTTGCTGGGCAAATTTCAATATTTTTATCTTTTAAGAACCATGCAAAATATGCTACAAAATGCATTAAATTATATTTCTTTAGATATATGCAGTTCTTTGCAAAAGTGTGCTCATGTGCATTGTAGGTTTAGAGATAATTTCTTTGCTTCATTTTCTACTTGAAAACTCAGGCACACGACAGACTTTTTTTTTCATTAAGCTTATGCAAACTATCCATTTAACAAATGGGTTGAATGTTTGTTCTAGCAAACATTTTTGCTAGGGTAATGGAGAACTTTTATTTCACTTTGAAACTGATAAAAGTAATTCCTCTGTTTAGAAACTATCTTCTAAAGAGGGTTGGGTTTTCTCCACCCCTGTGATTTGTTGACAATATTACCAGTTTGGTAACAGTTTTTATCTCTCTTAGAGAATGACAGAAAGGGGAAATCAGAAATTATTTCTAGATTACATTATTTTATTATTTAATAAAAATAAATGCCGACCTTTCTTCCACTGGCAGTCGAAGGGACCAGTGTGGAGAGGGGTACATCCGTAAACATGTGAGAAAAATAGTGTTTGGTGACCTCATGTATTATTTTGTGTGGAAGGTCTTAGCGGAAGCATAATTATGATAGCGACGTGGATAGGGGGCTGTAGTTTCTATCTCATCCATCAGTTGTGTGACAAAACCAATGAGATACTGTGCCATAGTAGCTGGTATTTCCTGAAGACCTATACTATTTTAAACCCTTGAAACATCACAGGCAGAGTCAGTCTTAATATCTAAATTTCATAGATGTGCAAAGTGTGGTTCAGAGAGGTTACATAGTTGTTAAAAGACACAA
This sequence comes from Noctilio leporinus, assembly GCA_004026585.1. Taxonomy (NCBI): domain Eukaryota; kingdom Metazoa; phylum Chordata; class Mammalia; order Chiroptera; family Noctilionidae; genus Noctilio; species Noctilio leporinus. Next base: position 105,347 of record PVIW01004432.1, on the reverse strand, counting down.
CCGGGCTTAGAACATATCTTCCCTGAAACACATCCTTTTCTCATTGTATTATTCCTATTATGTCTCACTTTGAAAGAAGTAGAAAGAAGCTATTTTAGGAGTGGGTAAAGAGGTCACTGGATCCAAGCCTCCCTCTCTTGATTAAAGTATATATAAAAGAAGTAAACAGATTAATAACATAACCAAATGATACACCTTTTGAGCCAGCAGCTCAAAGAAGAGACAACCTTTGGGGGACCCAAAGCAGTAACTATAACTTTCTCAGCATTATTTCATGAAGGTTCTTTTTAATAGTGGTATACGCTTAACTTTTGAAAGAAAGTGGCCAAAATCATGACGGTGATGAGGTTGAAACTTTACATTTCTATCCAAGCCCAAATAAAGCCTTTGAAATCTGCATTGATGCATAAGAAATCTTATGATAGTTGGATGGAACCCATGTCTAAAAGTCTAGTTCAATTAAGTAACAATAGAACCAATAAGTACTTCGGTGATAAATATATTGAAATGTTAAATAAGCAGTATTGTTTATACCAAATCAAGTGCCAAAATATCCAACAACTTTATTTTTAACTTATTTCTAAGAAATCCCATTTTGTTGGCAAAGTGATTTTATATTTATCATCACTTTATAAGCACAACCCAAGAAAATGATGAATGGACGGCAGTCAAATCTATGAAATTGTTTATCTATGAGCAATTGTGTCTGGGTCTTAGTCTAGGTATTGTTTTAATGTTGGCATTTTAGAAAGATCTTATGTTTTTCCAAGTCATTTTTATCCTCTGCCAGACAGCAGGACTGTTATTTTATTCAGTTCCCTTTTCATAATTTCAGAGAAATTTGAAAATAAAAATGGTAATTAATTTTGGATGTCTTACACATGATTGACACAGAATGAGAGGGAGAGAGAAAAGGAAACCTATTTTTCCAAGTTTACAGACCCACGATGGGATTTCAGAATCAAACGTGCCTGTGGATTGCTTTTCAATGGTGGGTCCCACTCTTAGGTTGTCCTTTTTCCATTCACCATTCCAGGATTTATTTTCCAAAAATATCCTGTGAGGTCCAAATGGTAGCCAGAATTCTGTCTTTGGTTCATGAGCCTGGACGCTTCCTAATCCAGCACTCCTCTTGAAAAAGAAATAAAGTATAGTGCAATGAATGGTAGCCATGGGGGTGTCCTACAGTTTGTGGAGAAAATTGGAGCCTTGCCTGCTATTCTTTTCCACCCCTTGGCTGAAAGGAAAACTCTCCAAACCCATAGAAGGAAAAGGGGCCCAGGAACGAGAACGTGAAACTGCTCTCCTACTGTTTCACAGCCTTTCCTTCCATCACGTTGTTTGTCTGCCATTTCAGTCTATTTGTTAATAGTAACCAACAACTTCCCGGAAGTGCAGGCCTCCTGCAGGACAAATATTCCCAGAACCAAACCATAGCTTTGTCTTTGTTCCCTCAGGAAGGGCTCTGCACACATCTGCTTCTATCCATCGCTCATGTAGCAGAGGTCAAACGTGTGCTCTGGAGTCATCGGTATTTTCATCCTCACTCAACGCCTGTATGTCCTACTTTCTCTACCGCTGCATTGATTTCCTGTCCCTCTTCCTCCATCTTTTCTAAGAATCTAGTTGTTTATAGATGTTGTGGCTTACAACGTGGCAACTCAAAATGGCAACAGAGCTGACCAGCAACTCACGTGTCTGCTGGGAAGCCTGCCCAGGTTAATGCAACCACAAGCTTCCTGGAGCTTGCCTTCTTGATTTCAGGGAGGCTCCTTGCCCCTGATGGCACTGGTGGCACCAGTGACAGCCCTCTTTATTTAACTTGAGTTCCCTAAGTATCTTACGTGACTCTAATACTGTGTGAGGACAGCTTGACTCATTGGAGGTATTCCAGTGTTCAGTAAGGACAGGCTGGCATGGAAGGCTGGTTGAGTTTAGTAAAGGCTTTTTTGTGTGTAACGGCCCTCCTGGACAATGCACAGGACAAACAGGGTGGATAAATGATTGTACCAGTGAAAAACTGGACGTCCCCACCTGGGTACATGTACTATACATGTTGGCCAAGGGCAGGCAGCATTGTCAGGTGTGAGGTGAGGGCGTGAAGGGACTTGGGGACTTGGTGTTCTCGACAGCAGAGCATGTTGATCCAAGGTCTGGGCCATGGTTTTTCCTATTGATTTCCACCACCTTAGAGTGTTGTGGGGAGGCCCCTGGAGTGGTATATGAGGCAGAGATCTTACCCCTGGGGCAGAGAGAGAAAAGCCATGGTATTTAAAAATTTAGCACTGTGCTAAGAAGGTACTTCCCTCTATTTGCATTTTCTCTGGATACTTGAAATAAAGATTTACAGATAAGCTATGTCCATCTCTAAATGAGAGATTCCACTACCTAGGACTTAACAGGTCACAGAAGTGACTGCTTATGAAATGACATCTAACCTGCAAGAGACATGGAGCTTCTGTGAGCAACAGCTGTTGAAGTATAAATGCTTTTTAAAAAAAAGGACTTACATGGAGGGAACACATAGCAAAGATTTTATCTATCTCATTAATTAATGAGGAAACCCATATGATGTTAAAAGGGATTCAAATGAGAATTTAACTTACAGAAATATATAATCTCAATGAGACAACTCTAATTTGCCCGGCATGAACAGGAAATGTTTGCGTTGCTCCCAGGTTTTCACTATTTAACAAAGCTGTCAAAAAAGCAAATTAATGGCAGATCAGTTCAAGACACAGCGTCCTCTAGAATGAGACAGTCCCTAGGGGGATTCTAGATACACCAAGCACTCCACTGAATTGGCATCCAGAAGCCTCTCCTAGCTGCCTATTTCCAAGACCTGGATTTTATTTTCTGACATGAAACCCTATTAAATTATAGAAACTATGGGAAGAAATTAAACTATGACAAAGAATGTAGCTACACAACAACAAATACATTATGGGGGTAAAACATGAATCGAATGAAAAAAATCGTTCTCTAAATATTGGTTTTAAACCATTGTGCCCTGCCACACTCAATTGTTGTTGTTTTTAAATCTAAGACTCTTACTTCACCCAAGATATATCAGTACCATCCTGTTCTGATTCTGCTTTCTCTCCCTTGTAGCTCCCCCCAAACTAGACATTCTCAAGATGTGAAACTTTTCCATCAGGCAGATCCAATAAAAAAATAAAAGTTGGAATGACTAAAAAGCTTCCACTGAGGTTGGAGTGAAAAAAGAAAAAAGATCTAGGAATTTAGAGGAACTCAGTTATTTAAATTCTCTAGGCACAGTGGGAAGCTTTGTACCTGTCATCAAAATAGAAGGAAAATCTGAGTGACCAAGGCTGTTTCCTGATCTTCCTGCCATTTCACCACGTGTAAACCCTTGATTTACTGGAAATGATTCCAATCATGCATTTGAAGATCCTCACCATAAACATTGTCAAAATTGTCAGAATCATTTAAGAAAGAAGATTTCTATTTTCTTCCCAGTATATGTAAAACAAAATTAGATACCCACCCACCCCCCTTTTCATTTCATCCCTATAAGGTTTAAAGCTTGAAAAGCAATTATAGAAATGATTTGCCATGTGTGGTTGAAGGTTTAAACTTGAAGTAGAGTTGAGATTGATAGCACTTACATTCTGCCCCAGTGTAATTAGTATCTGGGTTCTGGAAGTCAAACAGAATCTGAGAATGGTAACTTATATTGTGTTTTTCAGAAAGATTGATTCTGTTTTCGCTTTTTCAAACAAACCTCACCCATAAGCCCATCTAGAAAGTTTATAAACAACATTTAATGTATGATTCAAAGCTTATCCTTAGTTTTCACTGCTTGGGTGGCTAAAAATAAGGTTGATTTGTTTCTCTCTACATTAGAAAAGTATTTTTCAGAAAGGATTATTTCATCTCATTTGAAATGTTGATGTGCAGCTTATTCTGTTTGGAAGTAGCTTTTCTTCAATGGAGTTGGGTAGTCTTTAAGTTATCTTGCCATTTAGAATAGATTCTTAAGTTACCCAAATGTTAAAATTAAAATTTCACAAAATCATGAAATAAAAGTATATTACCCAAACTCATAGGATGAGTACCAATAGATTTTATTTTATTTTTTTAAAAGATTTTATTCATTATTTTTAGAGAGAAAGAAAAGGAGAGAAGCATCAATGTATGGTTGCTGTCCTTTCACCTGCCTCCAGCTAAGGACCTGGCTGGAGACCTGGCTTGCAGCCTGGTTATGTGCCCTGGCTGGGGATCGAACCAGCAACCTTTGGATTTGCAGGTCAGTGCCAACCCACTGAGCCATACGAGCTAGGGGATCAACAGATTTTTAAAAAGAAAAAAAAATCATCTTAAATGATGTTTACATCTGTGGAGAAGAATGAAAAGCTAGAATAATGGCTAGGAAGGAGGTAGGAGAGAAAGGAAATCTCTTCTTTTTACACAAACCCTTACTTTTATTCATTGTTATTATTTTTAAATTTTAATTAAATTGATTGGGATGACATTAGTTAATAAAATTATATAGGTTTCAAGTGTACATGTCTACAATGCATGATCTGTATGTTGCATTGTGTGCCTACCACCCAAAGTCAAATCCTCTTCAGTCACGATATATTTGATCTCCTTTATTTTTTCAACCAAATATATGAGGTTTGTCCTGAAAGTATTGAGCCAATATCAATAAAATTAAAACAGTGCATGGCTTGATACTTTCTGGACAGACCTTATATACATTGCCCCTATACAGTACTAATAAAATAAGCTCAGTAACTGCCTAAAAATAAAGATTACAGTGCTTGTATAAAATTAAGAGAAACCCTGTCTGGTGGCACAGTGGATAAATCACCAGCCTACAAGCTCAAAGGTTGCTGGTTCGATTCCCAGCCAGGGCACTTAAGCAGGTTGCAAACCAGAACCCCAGCTGGAGGCGGATAAAAGGCAACCATACACTGATGTTTCACTCCCTCTCTGCCCCTCTCCCTTCCACTCTCTCTAAAAGTAATAAATAAAATCTTTTTTAAAATCTTGTTTTAAAATTAAGAGAATTCTGTAAAATTTCTGTAATGTTTATCTAGATGGTTTCTCTGTATCCTAAATAACTGTCTCACAAGAACCTCTTCCATTGCTATACACATATATGTAATTGAATTATGTTCTTCTGATAAGTGATTTTTATTAGCTAACTATTTTATCAAGATGATTAATAACCCAATGGCTGTTGGAAGAGTATCTATAGACAATCCTTGACTTTTGAGCCCCATGAGAAACAAAAAGTCACTGTTAATTTGCCATTTGAAGGCATGAGTGGAAAATCTTATTGGCACATACTGTAAATCTTACTGTGCATTTACATTCTTTTATACACTTTCATGCAAAACATTGTATTCAACAAATTAGATTCAACAACATCCTTTCCATTTTTTCATGCAGTTAAATGGATCCTCCTCATTTGCATTTTGCTGCATGATAATGCAAGTTACCACTATTCCTTTTGCTGAACCTAAAACTTTTAAACTTTATTTTTAGTAGCTGCACCTTTACTTCTAATATAAAGGTTTTCTGAGAAACTGTAATGGGTTAAACAGTGTCCCCTTCCCAAATGTTCGTGTCTGTGAGCAACTTGAGAACATGACTTTAGTTGAAAATAAAGTCTAGGTGGATGTAATTAAGTTCAGAGGAGTTCATACTAAATAAGAGTGGGTCCTCAATCCAGGACTGGTGCTCACAGTAGAAGAAAGGCTACAAAGACAAGAAGACCACATGAGAATGGAGGCAGAGAATGGAGCGATGCATCCACAAAGCAAGGGATGCCAAGAATTGCCAGGAGCTACTCAAGTGAGGAGGAGGCAGGAAAGAATTCTTCTCTTAAGACTTCAGAGGGAGCAAAGACCTACAAACGCCTTAAGTTCAGACTTCTAGACTCTGAGACTGAGTGGATATATTTCAAACCCTATTTTGCTAAACAATAGGCCCAGAAGATTTTAAGAGAACAATAGGCATAAAAAGGGATCAAAGAAAGGTTTTAGGATCCAAAAACTGGAAAGCATTTCATGAGCATTACTTTTCTTAGAGACCCTTAGGCATGTTGGGAAGCTGAAAGAGGCTGAGAAAAATCCAGTTTATCTTTGATTAATTAATACATGCTACACAAAAGTGTATGTAGAAGTATGGGAAGGAATTCAAAAAGCCTAGAAGGGTAGAAATATCCATAGGGAGCAAAGTCCTAACTCAACTACATAAGTCCCTGGAATCTGAATGTCCCTGCAACCTTCATTTTCTTTTCTGAAGATAAGAGATAGTACCTTTCTTGTCAGGGCCACAGTGTTAGATGGATCAGCAGCCAGTCACGCTGCCTGACTTTATGCCTTTTATCTACTTAGAATTTCTCCTATTTGGAATATGGATCACACCTATATTATTTAGCTAAGAAGGCTGATACAAAGGAACTGATTTTTGTGAAAGCACTTGGAAAAATAAACTATTGTATAGATAAAGAGAAACCCTTAATGTACTACTTGGTCTTTGTAAGTTATTGATGCAATGTTAAGAAGTTGAAAGATTTTCCATTGATACATGATACAAGTTTTAAAAATCAATCTACACCTGCCCTTCAATTCTGTAAAAACTTGGTGCCACTTATTAGGATATCACTGTTACCTTGCTGGTAATGTTTATAAAAGGAAGGACACTTATGATGTTCTTTACTGTCGCCATGCTTCCTCCAAAATGCAGAAATAGGAGGTGTTTCCATTGTGCCTCCATTCATGACCCTCCACATGTCTCTTGTACATGGTTTTTCATCAAGCTGTATACCAGACTACTTATTTAGAGTAATAGTAATGGCTACATTCCTATGTGAGAGGCATACAAATGAGAAACATTATTATTATTTCAGTGGAAAAATGAAAAGTATATATGAATAGGATATTGGAACTCTTTGTTCTTCAGTAGACACTCTCTAGGAAAAGTAATTCTCACACCAAGAGCCTACAAATTGGTCTATAAAAAGAGATTCTTCATCACATCTTCAACTGAGTATTAAACAAACAAAAAAAGGCTACCTTATTTAGAAAATACCTAACTCCTAACAAAGAGAACATTTCTAAAGGCTTGGCACACCAATAAACTAAGTTTCAATCAGATTAAACACATATACAAATACACAAATGCACCTATAACTAATTGATTTAAGAGAGAACATCTAATTTTATTTATTGTTTAAAAGATTTTTTCTAAACCAAATATAAGTCTCTAAATGCTTTTGAAAATATGGAGATATTAATTTAACCTCATACAATATATACATATATTTGAAATTTCTAAACAATGTAATTTAAAAGACAACACTTTACATTTAAAAGGCAGGGTCAATTGCCTACACAATTCAATTTTGACAGTTAATTTTTTTTTATTTTAATTCTGTGGCTTACTTTGTTCATTTGGAAGTGACTAAAATGAACTAAACGAATTTAGTTAAAAATGTGCTGAATATTTACTGCAGCTCTATACAGATCCAACAGACTTTCACATACATGAGAACAACAGTATCCAGTTTCTAATGTTCTCTTTCATAATATATGCAAAGAATGACTTATTACTTGTCACTTAAAAAAACACACACACTTTCTCTAATGTTGGGCATTTTATAAAACTGTCTCTATAACACACTGCATGTCCATATGTAGGCAATGTGTAAAATAGACCTTGGCTATTTTGCCACAGTTTGCAGTATATGTGTTGGTGTTCCACGCCAACTTTCCATTCTCTTTACCAAAGAAGTTGTCTAAATTGTTAATGCAGAATATTTTAAACATAAAATGTCATCCAAACCTATTTTTCCCTAATATACTTTTTAAAGGGGGAAAGGTCAAAATATTCCAATCAGTTGGCACACTCGATCTAATTTATGCACTGAGTTCAAAACTGTGCGTCATTTGACCATTTTCCATTTGTTTCTAGTGAGATTAGCGATAAGATTCTGGCTAAATTTATTATCCAAATTAAAGAGAGAAAACAGATTATGGAAGACCAGTAGCACAAAGGACCAGTTTGGGGCACCTGGAAATTAGATTGGAAAGACTCTGAAAGTAAAAAGAGTGCAATCATTAACCCTTTCCATCCTGTAAGAGTAAATAGTAACCTGAGATTGGTTAACGGAGAACTATTTTAAGGATAACAGAGTGCTTTTTGAGGACATAGCTAATGCCATCTTTCCAGAGTATTCTACTGGCCTTGCAGTAATGATGGGCAAATGCTAAAAATGGATTTTCACCACTCGTGGCCATTCCAAATGAGATGCTATGTTTCCAAAGAGTCTTCCATGGAAAGAAAAAAGTTAGTGCAAATAAGAATTTCCATGTGTTTATGAAAGAACAACATGTTCTTGCCAGTAGGACTGCTCAAATTCCCCCTCCTCACAAAAGAAGAAAAGAACAACAAAAACAACGACAACTTTTAAAAAGATGGAAAGTGAAGGAAAAAAAGGCAAGGAAAACAATCAACACCATGAACCCCGGTGAAAACCAGAACATGATCAGACTTGGTTCTGCCTGAAAAATCTAAATAAGACCAGGCCTTTTTTCCAGATGAATTTAAGGTTTTGTGTTTGTTTTTCTGGGTTTTGTTTTGTATCTGTTGCTTACAACAAAAGAAACATTGACAGACTTTGAAAACAATCGATCCTTTCTGCACAAATAGAGTATGCTGTCATTCTAAAATGTTTGAAGAGTGTTTGTGCTGCCAATCTAAGAACTCAAGTGGATTCAAATCATTCCACTTTTGCCATCTATGCTTGTTGGTCACTTATCATTGTGAAGATGGGAAGTACATTTAATTAGATATCCACAGAAAAACATGAGTTACAATTTCACCTTATTTTACTCCATCACCTTTGAAGAGTCCAGTTGCTTCTACTAGATACACTAGGAGAGGCAATGTTTCTGTAGATTCCTGTCTCCCTCATCTGTAAGCTACTGGTGGGATTAGCTGGTCTAGGTGGGTTCCCTCCAGTTCCAGTTTCTGATCTAAGACACCATCTGGGAGGTAGGGATAAACTCTACAAAGAAGCAACAGTTCAGTTTTTTCTTTATACCATAGCTACTCAGTTCTACTTCCAGAATTGTGTGCCTATCTTAAGATTTTCAGGGGCCACAGAGCTAGGAGAAGTGACATAGATAAAAAGTTAAGAAGACCAAGTAAGAAATCAGTTACCTAAGGTTTGGATTCTTATCTCTGCTACTTTCACCCCTGTGACCTTAGTAAGTTACTAGAGTCCCCTGAGTGAGTCTCCATTTTCTCATCTTGTGAGTTCACCTTATTAAGTTAGGTTAGGAGTAATATGTTAACACAGGCAAAGAAGTACCTGGTGAGAAATAAGTGCTCCTTGCTACCGTTAGTGTTTTCTGTCATAGTCATTCCCTATTAGAGACAGAACTCCAGAAAGATGCTGCCAGTGAGAATTTAGACTTAACACTCTTCCTTAGCCCTGGCTGGTGTGGCTCAGTGGATAGGCACTGGCATGTTGAATAGAAAGGTTGCTGGTTCGATTCCCAGTCAGGACACATAACCAGGTTGCAAGCCAGGTCTCCAGCCAGGTCCTTAGCTGGAGGCAGGTGAAAGGCAACCATTCATTGATGCTTCTCTCCCTTTCTTCCTCCCTCCTTGCCCTTCTCTCTAAAGATAATGAATAAAATCTTTTTAAAAAGTCAGAACAAAACACTGTTCCTTAAAATGCTGATTGATTTGTTGGAACTTCACCTTTAATGAAAGGTTAAAAATTAAATGGGGAGATAAAAATTATCATAATTTGCAGAGGAGTTGTCTATTTTGAAAACCCAAGGGGTTCAAGCATTGATCTATCACCAACACTAACACAACTGAAAAAGCAGTAGCTTTTCTGTGTAACAGTAAGAAGAGAGAAGCCCATGTGACAAGGAGCTAAGACTTCCTGCCAAAGCCTCATCACACTGAGTGGGCCAGCTTGGAAGGGTGTCCCCCAACCTATGTTGAGCTTTCAGGTGATAGCAGCTCCTGAAACTTATTGACTAGGAGCTTGATAGAGTCCAAGCCAGCACCACTGAGTTAAGCTGAACTCAAAATCCTCAATTATAGAAACTAGGAGATAACAACAATTTGTTGTCATTTAAGCCACTATGTTTTGAAAGAATTTATTATGATGTAGGTACCTAACACACTCAGATGTATATAAAGGGATAAATAATGATAGAGATTTCACTCAATGGGAATAGCAAGGCTATCCAATAACCATGTCTTATCAAAAATTAAATTATAGACATAATATAGATGTAAATCTTGAGAAGACATATGAATCCACCAAATTATTTGAAGAATACATATAATGCTCAAACCTAGCTTTGAGGGCATGTATAAGTGTTGCATCAAAAACAGGTCTCATAAAGAAATATATTAAGAGATTTTAATCATAAAATACAAACTATTTTTGCATAAAATAGTACAATAAACAAAATTAAAAGAGAAACATATACATGACAGTTAGGCCAATTATATATATAATCATAAATTCAATATTAAACAATTAGCACATAGTATTAAATGAAAAAGTTACTACATCAAGACCAACTGGGTTTGTCCTGATAATAAATGACTGATTTGCATTAGAAAAAAAACATTTTGAACTTATTATCTCAAACTAGGAATAAAAATATGGTCTTAAGCATGACAAAGTTCATAACAAATCAACAAGTATAAAAAGCTCACTAATAAAACATTTAAAACATTTTCATTTTAATTTGTAACAAAACAAAAATGTGTAACATTGCCAGTTTTATTTAACATTCTATTGGGGTTCTTACTAAAGCACTTAAAAAAGGCATTTAAGTAAATAAAAAGTACATGAATGATATAAAAATGAAAATAATAAAATTAATCTACCATATTAATATATGCTGCCATTGCCTATGAAGAAAATATAGTGTAGGAAAATTATGAAAGAAGACGTGATGAATGTAATTGGATTGGATATGCAATCAAATAGAAAAACTAACTTTACTTTTATATATCAGAGATAAGCAGAAAGGAAACTTAACAAAAAATACAATTCAGCAAAGCAATAGATGTGTAGGCACAGATCTTACAACAGACCTTTATGGAGAAATTTGTAAGTGTGTAAAAGTCAATATCAGTAGATAGAGAAATGGACCTAAAAAAATTTCACTGATAGAAAATATCAAAACTCCCTAATGTTCATCTGACCCTGCTTGAGATATAGGCTCAATATAAATATCAGCTGAATGTCAGGTTTTGTGGTATGTTAAGGAAAATCAAATACATATTCGAGTGTCAGAGAAAATAAACAGGTGAATCTTTTTTTTTTTTTTTTTTTTTTTTGATGTTGCACTGCTATGAGAAAGACATCAGGATTCTGAAAACATAAATAACATATGGCTGTCCCTTTAAAAACGATGAAAGGGATTAAGGAATATAAACATCCAGTTATAAAGCAGTCATGGGATACAATGCACACCATAGGGAAGATTGTTCATAATGTCATAATAACCATGCATGGCGACAGACAGGTGTAGCCTTACTGTGGTAATCACTTCATAATGTATGTAAGTGTGTGATCAGTATGCTGTACACCTGAAACTAACATAATATTGGATATCAACTATAATTATTTAATCATTATGTTGTTCCCCTAAAACTAACTTAATATTTTATGTCAACCATATCTTAAAAAAATAAATAGAAGGACCAAAGTAAAATATAAGGCTATAAAATGTCCAGTTTCAAAAACTGCTGTAACATTGCAAACCAAATATTCATAGATTTAGAAATGAAAATTATGTTGATTTTCTAGGGCTGCCCTACAAAGTGCCAGACCATGTAGCTTAAACAACAGGAATTTCTTTCTTCAAGGTTCAGGAGGCCAGAAGTCCAAGTCGGAGGTGTTGTCAGTCAGTGTTGTTTCTTTGGAGTCCACTCTCATTGGCTTGTAGATGGCCATCTTTTCCCCATATCTTCCATAGTCTTTCCTCTGTGTGAACCTGTGACCTAACCTCCTCTGCTTGTAAGGACCCTGGTCGTGTTGGATTAGGGTCCATCTATGAGACCTCATTTTACCTTAATGGTCTCTATTTCCAAATACAGTCACATTCTGGGCCCTCAAATCATGTAGTAGGTAGATACATGTTATCCAGTTAATTAGTAATAAAATTGAATTAAAATAGATAGGACCCAGGGAGGTCCTTCTATAAATTGGAGAGTGATCAGGGTCCCATACTTTGAACTTAACTACATCTTCTAAAATTCATACGGAGGACTTCACTTTGCGTATCGAAGTCATTTATTTATTATACAATATATATTCACTACTTATGGATAAAGGGGTCTTGAGGTGGAGAAAAAGCTGATAAAATAAAGTAGCAACAAGGGTAAGTTGTACCCTGCCATGAAGCCCATAAGCCAAGGGATAAGTTCCAAGTTGGGGAGGAATGACAGCAGACACAGAAATTGGGTGTGGAATCGAGGACTGAATGGTCAAGGTGATATGATCAATGAGTTTGGGAGTTGGTTGAGAGAGTTGTCCTGTGAAAACTACCAGGAAGAAAAGTTACTGTTTTTGCTGTGTGCCTTTCTGTGCCATGATCCATGCAGTCCCTGCTGTATTCAACTGGCAAGAAAAGAAGGAAAAAAAACATTGATAAAATGTTAAACATTCATGAGAATTCAAATCCCATAGCCCTCATATTCTTCAAGACCCTAATAGCAAATTTGAGTACATGCTTACCAGTAATCTAATTCTTCCCCAATAACATGTTCAAGTTTATTTTCTTAATTCACCTAATGTGGATGGTGAGGTATAGTGGTGGAAAGGCCAATAAAAAGTAGTAAAATCAGTGGGGCAAAAAAAACAACGGATGGAAAAGTGTTGTTGAAATCCCCAGATCATTCAATCCTCAGAACCATTAAAGAGCCCATGTAGTAATTCTTTGGTTTCTGTCACAGTCATTTTTTGTACCTATTGAATCAAAACCAGATGAGTTTCCCATTCTGTGTTCCCCAGAAATCTTCAGGATGGAGTTGAGTTTGTTCTCACATCAGTTGGGTGTGTCCTTTATAAAGACACTCTCAGTAGCAGCCCCCACCCTTTCTGGGTGAGCCCTCAGCCAAAAATCTCACACCATACACTCATCCAACGGCACTCTGTTGCTTGTCCCAGGGTTTCATATAATCCCCTCTTTTATTTGTTGCCCACAAACAGGTGTCTGATTAAGGACCTCAGGACACTCACACTGCTGTAGTACTAGCTGAATCTCTCTTGCAGTTCAGGAACGATAGAGCAAGGTGAACACCAATAATAAATAATTCATGAAATGGAGATATGATATAAACATAACCTAAATGGAAGGGGGTGTGGAAATGAGAGCATCAAAGAGACAAAAACATGGGAGGATTGAACAGATAAGCAGGGGAATCCAGGGGAAATCCTGGCGGCAGACATTGTTTTGAGTAGCTGAGTTTCACGCATCCTTCTTTTTAGAAACAGAGGATGGTTGCATGCTCAGCGTGAAGACAGCCCAAGATCGCTTCCCAATCCAGCAGGTTCCTATTACACCCTCAATTTCTCCTCGGCATTCAACATCTAATATTCTGAAGGAGTAGAAAAATGACTCTCTAAACAATGGGGGCCTTGAAAGAGAATTTGTTCTCAGAATGATTACTCTCCTCCAATATTATGTGTTTGGAGACTACTGTTTACATATGATAAACACGTGCCCATTTTTTCCAACTATAATTGTTTAAAGTAGCATATCAATTCATCGTATAAATTGAGCTAGTCCTGTAATAAACTTCCTGAATCGCAGTAATAACATGACTCATGCCATGGAGAGGGCATTTTATGGATGTGTTGGGACATTTTAAAGTTAGGAAAATCAATGATGGTTGAAAGCAAGAAACACATTGATAAAAAGCTAGGGCATGACTTGTGTTTGTTTTCATAAGACTCAGGTAGTAACTGATTGCAAATTAAAATACATAAAATCTCATTATACCTTTTACAATCTTAAATAAAGGAAGCCTGATATGATTTTGGAAGTAATTTTGGACATGTGCCTTTTAAAAATAAACATAAATGTTTTATTTCTTGGGACTCTTTCTAATGTTATTTACTATAGACAATGAAAGCTAGACCCCCCTTGGATCCAAATATAATTTAAAATCTATTAGAATTCTTCAGGGTTTAAGTGGATTTGACTAAAATGAAACTATCTAAGACATAAAAATTGTTTAATTTTTTTTTTCACTTTAAGCAGTTTCCATGTTGCCTATATCTAGGACCAGCACGTAAACTCAAAGTTTCCAGGGAAAGAGCATCTAGCAAAAGGGTTTTTGCTTCTTTAATGAATGAAAAGACAGATTATAGAGTAAAATGTCATTGTTATATAACATTTCCACCATAGATTTCCAGCTCAAGAAATTTAAACGAGTGTCCATCAGTCTGCATTTCCCATCAGTTTTCTATAGGAGGGTAGGTGAGGAAGGGTGGCCCCTGGAAGTATTTGGGACAATGATCAGTTAGCTACAGGAGTCCCCTTTCCCTTTTCTCTTCACTAGCTGCCATCCATTTATTTCCCTCAGGGTTCCACCAGTATGTAAAATTTTCAGTATCCTCCATGACCTGGTATCCTAGAATTCCACAGCATTTTCCCCCTCAAATAGTGTCCTATGTCTTCAGAGAGTGAAGAGCCACTGAGAAGTGGTCACTTTCAGCATTTCCTCTCCATTTATTTTCATTTTAGTTAAGGAAAAAATCAAGTCTAAGGCTTTGGTGAACAGGAAAACAAAGAAAGGAAGGACAGACCTTCTGGAATAAACCAGGCCACTGTGGACAAACGGCTTCCATGCAAGCAAGACTGTTCGCCATGTGAAGGCAAGACCAGAAGTAGAGCATTCCGTCATGAATTCTACTTTAAAGGACTTTATTTATTTGAAAAAAAAAAAAGATTTTATTTCATTATTTTTAGAAAGAGGGGAAGGGAGAGAGGCAGAGAGGGAGAGAGACATCAATGTATGGTTGCCTTTCTCCAGCCACAGACCTGACTGGAGACCAGGCCTGCAACCTGGTTATGTGCCCTGGCTGGGGAATCGAATCAAACCTGCGACCTTCGAGTTTGTAGGCCAGTGCCTTATCCACTGTGCTACCAGCCAGAGCTCGGGACTTTATTTTTTAGAGCAGTTTTAAGTCCCAGAAGAACTGAGAGGAATTTTCCATTGACCTCCCTGTCCCCATACAGGTACAGCCTTTCCCATGATCAATATCACCCAGCAGGGTGGTACATCTGTTACAACTGATGATAACACATGGGCTTTTCAAAAAATGTTTGTATAACCTGGCTTTTATCATTAAAATGTATATATTTAAGTTTTACAGTATGGTGATTTGATATATACATAGTGAAATGATTACTATGTCAAACTGATCAGCATGTCTATCTCCTCACATTTACATGTGCACATGCAGTAAGAGCACCTGCAGTTCACTCTTTTAGAAAATTTCTAGTATCCACTACAGTATTATTCATCATCGTCATCACCTATGAAAATCATATTAGGGTAGACGCATTTTCCCCGAAACTATAAATACTCTCTTGTCAGTGGAGTACAAGGTCATCATTAAAAATGCCCTTTGATCTCACCCATTACAGGACACTAATGAAAAAAATAAACAAACAAGCAAACCAGAACCAGGTACATGAATACAATGAATAGACCTTCAGTGGACAGGGGGAAAGGGGGAGGAGGAAGCAAAGAAGGGGAGCAGTTTAGTCAAGAAACTAGCATGGAAGAACTATGGACATGGACAACAAGTGGGATTGACTTTGAGTGGGAGTGGGTGGGTGGGGAAAGGGAGAGAGGGGAAGAGAAATGGGATGGATATAATACAATAACAATAAAATTGAATTTCAAAAAAGCTTAGAAATAGACAAGTACACAGCTTTGCTTTCATCTGACTCCATTCTAATCTGTTGACTTTACAAATTGAATGAGAAGCATTGTTTTCTGATAAGAGAGGAGAGCCTGAAAGGATAGGAGTACAAAAAAGGGATAGCATTCCTCACCTGGGAAGACTCTGCTGCCAGGTGCTCTCTGCCTGCTCACCCTGGCCCTGGTGTCAAGTTCAGCTGGGGTAGCCCTGACCCCTGATGCTAACATCAGATGAGGTTCAGAGGAGGAACACCTCAAAAGGTGAGAGTAGAGAACTAGGGAAATAAAAGAAACAGGGAAGTGAATAAAAATGGAAAAAAATAAAACAGATAAGAAAAGTTTACATTAAAAATAGAGAATTGCAATGCCCTCTTTGGAAAAAAAGGAAATATGATACTGGTCGAACCTAAGTAGAGAAGCAGTTTGGTTATATCTTCTAAAATGCTTAGGCTAAAAGTCATTGTTGATAATGACAGTCAAACTTCACTGGGCTATTGCTTTAGGGAAAATGTGTGTTTGGCATTCCATTAAATGTACAAACACTGTTGGGAAGAGTCTTTGGGAAAACACAACAGAAACGTGGCTTGGAAAGGAAAACCTCAGCAGCCAAGCTGGTGAAACAGGTGATGAGCATCTTCAGAGCCAAGCCATCAAAGTCTGAATAGCCACTGATGGATTCTCTCTGGGTCTGTCTTCCCTTTCTCACCCCACCCCTCCAACAACTTGCTTTAACTACCACAGGGTTGATGTGAGAAATGCTCATTTTACATGGCATCCTCTCCATCCAGTAGTACATGTCGTCCAACTCTATACCAGTCCACACTTCCCAGTTGCTGCTGCATGTAGATAGCACAGCTCATGCATGACAGAGGTGCTGTCTCAGTCAATTTTCCAATTTTGGATATAATATCATACTTATGGAGCTATAGACATCCAAGGTAGGAATCTAATACTCTGACAATAGTTTAAGTTTTCATTTTAAATTTGGTTGTTCATGGTAGCCATTTTAGGCAGCTGCCCAGACAGAGAAAGAAAGAGGGACGAGTAATGAATAGTAGAGTTATTATTCTTGGATTGGAAGTTGCTTCCCGAATGACTGGCTGAGAGATTTCACAAGTTGATTACTTCATCTGTAAAATGGAAATAATAATTGTAGCTACCTCGTAAGATTGCTTTGAGTCTATAATTGAGATAATGCAGGTGAAATGCCTGGTGGATATGTTTAGCATGCATCAAGCATTCACAGGTAGTTATTTCCTATTGTTCTGGTGGTTACACTCCGCAGAGAAGAAGGGGCTGAGTGGTGACCGGTTGTGTAGTGGTGGCAATGGGGAGACCAGACCAAATGCACCAGGCAGGGTCAGGAAGGGAACAGATACAACACACTCAATGAACTCAAAGGATTCATTGAAAAGAATTCAATGGGGGAAATGTTTGCTGATACAGAGGAAGGATTAACAGAATCCTAAAGGCATGGCCAAATGCCCAGAGCCTCACAAGTGCAGGAAGCCCAGACATAAACACTCTATGCCTAAAGAAGAGAGAGGATGGAGTTGTGTCTTAGAACCCAGAAAGAGTTGTATGTGTTGGAGAGCCAGCCTCCTGCAAAAGCTGTGATTTTAGAGTGACAGCTCTGCAGGAAAGTGGCAAAGGACTGTAGGAGCACTCTGTCCCTCTGCTGGTAACTCACAGCAAGGGTACAGCCAGGAGCCGGAGGGAAAGATCTGAGGGTCTTTGCAGATCCTGGAGTTCAGTTTCTCCGATGGAAATCAGGCGGAGAAGAATGAACTTGAAAGAGCAAGCAGAGAAAACTTGGTGGACAAGCACATCAGAGTTTGGATTTGTGTTTCCTCAATTCTTGCCAGTATTATGAAAGCAGGATTTAACACTTGTTATTTAAAGAACCTCTAAGGTTGCTCTGTGGGCCCCTGAGCTTTGTAAATTGAAGCTGGGCTTTGACTTTCAATTGCACTGAGGACACATATCTCTAAGGACTTACGTTTAGCTTTTGGACAGTAAAAAGCCTGTTGACTGTTTAACAGGCCATCATTAATTTACCTTGAGTTCCCGACAGAGTTTCTGGAATCACTTTAATTTAAGTTTTAAATTTGAACATTTATATCAATAAAGTTAAATCTGGGGAACTTGCAGGAATTCAGTTTACTTCTTGGACATGTGTACGTTGTTTAAATGTTTATTGTTAAGTCAGGGCGGTGACCTCACCATTATACCACTTTTCAAATAAAGCTTTCAATTTTTCTTATTGTATTATTTCAAAATAAGTGTGACCCACTTTGCAGTTTTGCTATTAACTAGATTATTATCAATATTTGGCAAGTTTTTTTAATCCACTTTGGCTGCTTGGACTTTCATGTTGGCATCTAATGTAGCATTAATTTCAGACAAATGCTGAATAGTATTTAACATTTGCATTTTAAGCTGTCTCTGTAACAGTATAAATCTTTGCAAATTGACTTTTTAGAAATTCAAGATAGCATATTTATGATATTGAGCAATTCATTGAGAAAATTCTAATGTTATAATACATTTTTACTTTTTTCTTTTAAATACTGAATTTGAAAGTTTTAAAAATGTGACACCATCTCTGAAAGTAGGAGTCTTTAGCTACTTATAAAATATACAGTTGTCCACTCAATAAACTGTAAGGTAGATACAAAGTGAAAATGATATTAATAATGCCTACTATTAATAGTTATAATATTATTAAATAGTAATTATAACAAAAGTAAATATTTGCCCTATATTAAAAATAATATACTCTACTGCAACCTGCAGAAAAAAATAAATAAGGCAAAGTATGATTAAACTGAAATGTAAAATATTCCAAATAGCATGGCTAGTGTCAACATCCGAAAATGTCATTCATTCCACACACTCTGACCAACCATGTTCCATTAAAAAACAAACAAAAAATAATCAGTTCAAAGAGACCATCAGGAAGCACTTGACATAATGATTTGGCCACACTGAAATATTTATGATTTTCTCTTTCATTCAGGAAACTGCTTGATACCATCATGGAGTGAATTAAGTAGGAAGCAAGGGAAAAGTATTGACGTCAACACATATTGTATTAGTGAAATAAATATTGAGAGAATGTTTAGAGAATCTCGGGACAATGACACAAGCACACATTCATTTGGAACCAACACCCCAGGAACATTTAACAATTTTATTTGACAGTTGATGCATTTTTTAAAATGATATATATAGTTGACATTATATTTAAATTGTATTCTAAATCAAATATTTATAAGATATTTATAATTATATTTAAATCTATATCATTGATATTATATTTAAGTTGTACATAGTTACTATGAGGAAAGATGTTTTATTGGAAAAGTAATCTTAAATATCATTGCTTAAATTTTAAAAATCCATAAATTCCAGGTTCCCTAATCACAGTTCTGGATTCTCTCTCCTTGAAGCACCACTGATTTTAATGCACTATTATTAGGTGTCCTATTTCATTGGCCCATTGATAGTTGCGTGACAGAGGCCAATGCAACTATCAACATTATCAGGAAGAATAGTAAGAAGATGTTAGGGAGCAGAGAAAACACTGCCCTATTTGTTTTTGAGCTGGTAATTAATCAATTAAAATGTAAAAACTGTGAGGGGGGATAGAGACAGAATCCAGCCATATGTATAAGTCTAGGTAGATCATATCAACTTCAGGGTTTTCTCATTAAATTCCAATCGATGCACCTACTCCTACAACCTGGGGAGCCTGTAGTCATTTATCTCTGTGTTGCAGCTGTCAGGAGCATGCTCTGTTTTCACCATCTGGTTTCTGGCACTCAGGGACTTGATGAACAGGTACCAACTTCAACAGAGGTAAAGGCTGGCAAGCCTTTGTCTTGTTGACCTTTCATATCGAGATGTGACATGGACTTCAGGAGATAAAAATTGTTACTTGAGAAATCAGGATGGATACCAAACTCTTCTGTATTTCCCTGGACTCGAATGAAAGGAGAAATAGTCTCCACTCTATTCCTTGGCTGCAAGATACAGAAAAATAATTGTCTTACCAGAAGCAAGCAAAATGCTTACTTTTGATGTCTGAATCCCACCATTGGAAATGCATTCTCTTGGGTTACGGAGAAAATACATTAGAGTTATAGCCTCTTTTTTATTTTTTAAGTGAATCTGCCTTTTGGAAAAACTTTTGACAGAATAAAAACACTTTGATAAGAAGAGTAGAGTGGGATGAAATTCAGACTTGAGAGAGGCACACCCTTCACTAGGGATTTCCGGGCAGCACAGTTAGTAATCTGAGAGGAGAGTGAGGGCTCTCAAGTGAAAGAGTCAAGGATAATCTCAAAGTTTACAATGAATTTTAAATGGCTATGCTGTGAGAGAGGGCTTAAAGCTGTAAATGACACTAGCATAACTCTTCCACATTTGCTGAATCAAAAGCAAACGCACAGTAGGTTTCTGGGAAGAATGCTACACCGGTGATGTGGAGTATAAATCTTCCTGAATCCATTTATAGAAATGGTGACACAATGACATGCAAGGAAAAACATAAAGAATGTGAAGGAAGCCCTGGCTGGTGTGGCTCAGTGGATTGAGTGCAGACCTCTGAACCAAAGGGTCGCTGGTTCAATTCCCAGTCAGGGCACATGCTGGGGTTGCAGGCCAGGTCCTCAGTTGGGGATGTATAAGAGGCAACCACACATTGATGGTTCTCTCTCCCTTTCCCTATCTCTAAAAGTAAATAAATAAAATATTTTTAAAAACAGTGAAGGTTACTCACATGCATATCAAAGAAAAGAACCATAGAGACAGAAACTTTTGGGAGGCCTCACAGCTAGAGAGAGCCTTGGGGGTTTGAGGAAGATCATGGAAAACAATGTGGCCCGAGGATAAAGTGGGGAAGAGAGATCAGGGTGGGAGTGGGGAGGTGAGCTCATCCAGCAGCAATGGGGCCTTTCCTTCTGTGTGAAATGGGAACTTGTGGGAGGGGAACACAGTACCTCTAGCTACTGGAATAAGATGAGAAAAGATCTAAATGAGCTATGAAAAAGAACATAGAAAAAGGACAGGATGGAACACACTACATTATTTACATCAGAACTTCAGGGGACAGGGAAAGGGAAATGTATCTTTTGTTCTTCTTTGGATAACTGATTTATTTTACTTATGAGAGTGAGAATGTATCACTGTAGGGGTTCTGAATAAATCACCCCAAGTTGTGCCTCTGGGGTACATGGATTCTTTTGAACTAATGACAACCACGGTTATGCAAACTCATGAGAAACTTCTGTCCCCCATAACTACCTAGAAGAATGTAAATTAGGGGCCTTAACCATAACAAGAGAATATCAGGGATAAGCTTTCTGATCTATCTATATAGCAGGTCAAGATACTAATTACAGAATATCTGCTCTTTTTTAATCTGTGAATGGCCTTCCCCCTCTTTGAAGTCCCAGAGCACCGTACCTCATCCTCAGCTCAGAATTTTCTCTTTCTGTCTCTGACTTGCTCATATATGTGAGATTCCCATACGTATGTATATAATTAAATTATGTATAAAATCAGTACTTTTTCTTGTTAACCTGTCTCATGCAGATTTAATTATTAGACCAACCTAAAGAGCCTTGAAGGGTGGAGAAAAAGTTCTTTCTCCTCTACTGTATAATTTCTCTCTCTTTTTCTTTTAACGTCCTGAATTCCAGTTCACAAATTCGCAAAAACTTTCTCTTCTCTGGCCATCCTTCTGGTTGTTGTCATAACTAGTTTGGGCTCTTCCCTAAGTTAATCGTCTTATTCTTGGACAGCTTTTGTTGTTAAATGAGTTTTCCTCATTTTAACCTAAACTTTTCTTCTCCTACCACCACTCCCCAACCTGTCCTAGTTTTGATTGTTAGGAGACACAGAGAATGGTCTGCCCAGTTCTGCTCTGTGACGACTCATCCACTTGCCGCAAAGAAGAGCCAGAGGTTGGAGAACCCTCAAGAACACTTCACACGTTGCACAACTTAACCGAAGACTGGCCCTGGTCGTGGGCAGAAGTAAACAGGGGCAGTGGGAGGGACAAAGAAGCAATGAAGGAAGTGCAGTGGGAACATGTACTTATCTGGGGTATAAAAAGAAACTTGCATCTCATGTTGGGCAATCTTCTAAAATCAGAATTAAGTGACAGAGGAAAGTGGTTGAGAAATGTGAGGTCCCAGCCTGCTGCTAACCAATGAAGGACAATTGAGAAATGCCGTCTGGAGAGGACTTAACACCCTCTTATTGGTTTGCAAGTGGCTTGCTTCTGTTTCAGGAATTATTTTTAGAAATGTTATCTCATATTTTCCCTGCTTATATTATTTCTTTCCCTTCTAATTTTATACCTGACTGTCCTGAGTGGATGTAAGTGCATGGTGCATGGGGGCTTGAGGGTGGGTTAAGGAGGAAGTGGTTGTTTTAAAACACAAAAGATTAAAAATTTCAGAGGCGCAAGCAGAAGAAACCAACAATCTCACTTCCCACAAAATCATTCTGCTGTCATTCGGTGGACTTAGGTAAATCCACTCAAAAGTGGAAAAGCACAATAAATTGCAAACTATTGTAGAAGTGTTAGTTAAACAAATATAAAGAAATATTACCTCTGTGAATAAAGAAAGGGTGGGTGCATTGATTGTGCTTGATGAGAAGAATCTAGAAGGTGTGGGGAACCAAGAAGAAACATGAGAATGCTTTTCCCTTCCTATAGCCTTGTTTCCCATGAATGACCAACTGTGCCTCTCCAGGAACAGTATCCTATCATCTTAGGGAATGCTCTTGCATCAATAATCAGAAATTTGACTAAGGAAGCATTAATTTTTTAGTTTATGTAAGGGATGTGTATAGAATAGGAAGAGGTTCTCTGTTCTCCAGAAGTCTCTCACATAAACACGCACACACACACACACACACACACACACACACACACACACTACACATTATCAAATCAACAGTTGCAAACAGTAAACTCATAAATGCTGGTGGAAGGTAGAGTGACCAGAACAATATCAAGGTCACTGAGATCCACATTGTAGGCAGAGGTAGATCAAAAATTTTTACTATAGTCATTTCCCAAGAATGACAGCACTTCACTTAACATGAAGTCACCTTCTTTACTCTAAGCACGGCTGAAATCCAGAAGAAACATGAACACAAAGTCTAATTTGTTTTTAGTTAAATATTACAATAACCACAAATATTATATTACCTTAATATCAGTTAAGCTCATTCTATTTCCAGGAACAGTGCTGAGTATGTGAGGTCCTTTAAGTGAATTAATTCTATCAACAAGCCAATTCAATTTGTCAGCCATCTCAATGGTTAAAGGGCTGGAAGATGACTCCTAAATAGGTTTGCTTGCCTCTACCACCCTAGCTTTACAATCATTGGTCTCCAATTTTTATATCCCTCTGCAGGGATATAAAATAAACTATGGGTATGAGAAGAAAATATGAGAGAGGTTCAATTCAATTTTATTTTATGCTTTTTTTCTTTAAAAGTTGTTTTTGTATATGATATACAATATGCATAGTATAATAAGTTTATGTGGTGCAAAAAAAATTTTTTTAATTACGTATACTCGGTTGTGCTTAAAATATGTAATGACAGGAAAATGCCATCTAAAAAGCATGGGAAAGAATGTTTAAACCATAGAACCCCAAAATTCAGGCCAACTAAAAAAGTCATAACCAATTTCCTTCAAACATTTATGAGATATATTTATGATTTAAATATGTATATTTAAATCAATTTTGTTAAGCCAAATAAAAATCTCCTGGAAAAAATCAATGACCATTTTCCTTTTTTAAAAAAGATTTTATTTATTATTTGTATAGAGAGGGGAAGGGAGAGAGGCAGAGAGGGAGAGTGACATCAATGCATGGTTGCCTTTCACCTGCCTCCGGCTACAGACCTAGCTGGAGACCTGGCTGGAGACGTGGCTTGCAACCTGGTTATGTGCCCTGGCTGGGAATCGAACCAGCGACCTTTGGGTTTGCAGGCCAGCACTTATCCACTGTGCCACCAGCCAGGGCCATTTTACATTTTTTAAAAACTGTTAGCAATTCTGCTACTGTAGTGACTCAAATCTGTGTAGATGAGAACCACAAATTAAAAGGCAGAAGCGACTACTAAAGGCAAATTGATATTATCAAGAAGTTTAAACTGGCATAGGTCATGATTTTTAAAACTGTTACAAATATTAAATCATTAAATAAACCACTTGGGGTCATTTAATATATATTTCACTTCATTGTAACATAATACCATCAGGCAATGAATAAAATTAGTTTCTTTGTGATGAAATGTGCCCCTTCTCCTGGATAGTCTCTCAAACATTCATCTGAATACTGTCTAAGTGAGACAGGTACAATAATAGCAGTTATTATTGTTATACCATATCAGTTTCTTATTATTGCTATAATAAATTACCATAAACTTAGTTGCTTAAAACAATACAAATTATGTTTCCAGGGGTCAGAAGTCCTAAGTGGATTTTATGGGCTACAACTAAGGTGTCTGCAGAGCTGCATTCCTTCTAGAATCTCTTGGGGGAAACATGTTTCCTTAAGTTTTCCAACTCCTCCTCCTCCTCCTTCTTTTAAATTTTAAGAAAGAAACATATTAATTTTTAAAACAAAATACATACTTTTATTCATACATATATAGATACATTCAACAAGGATGGGAGGGAGCTCAGAAATTAAATAAAAATCAGAAACCAATGACACTAATTGTTTGTCAAATCAATAACATAATACAGTCACAATGAAAGCAGATGCAAGGGTGATACTTAGCTGGGTAATTCCTGAATATATTATTTTGACTCCATAATTTCAAGCTAAAGACATAGAGAACTATAAATACTATACTCAAATAAGTAGGCTGGTTTTTCACAGAAGTAAGAATAAGCAATTCTGAAACTACTTTATACATATTCTGGGATTGAGAAAATTAGTCAATATGTTGTGGATAACGAGAGCCAATATTTTTAGTGTCATTGAACAAATTTCACTGAGGACACAGGGAGGGCTAGAATCGAAAATGAAGTCTGTGGTATAGGATTGGAATCAGTACGCACTCTATGTTTTTAATGTAGATCCAGATAGCTAGAGAAATGGAGATGTATCTGTGTATGTATGTACATACTTACAGTCCTTAACTCTGTCCATCAGAGGGCCTAGAAGCAAGGGTACCCAGTGCCAAAGCCAGCTGGGGCTTGGCCTTGAGCCTAGCATAGTTTAAGGAAGAATTTTAAAACCAGAGCTTTTCAAAAGCCGAATGACCCACCTGGGAAACTCATGGGTTTATTATTACTGGAGATGTTAACAGAAGTGACAGAGGCACTTTTTAGGCTGTTGAAAATCAGTATTTCTTGGTGTAGATAATGATCCACTTGGATTCCCACCATCTAAGGAAGCTTTTTACCCATGTAGATTGGGCTTTTCCCAAAACCTGCTGAATCAAACTCATAGATAGGAAGCAGGCTGACAGCTCTGAGGGAGAGGGGGGTTAGGGGATGGAGGTATCAAACAAAAAGAGAAAAATTGACTGAATCAAAACCTCCAGGGATGAGCATTCTAAGATGCTACTCAAGTAAAATTGATTCAGTTGGACCAGGCATGGTTCACCCTTTGAGGAAATCTGTTAAAGAGCTTAAGTGTATGTGCTTTGCATGAGATAGGAATTCATGAAATAGGGGTTAGGAGTTAAATTTTTCAAAGATCTTATCTAATCGGGCATCGGGAGTGAATTCTGTTAAGAGGTGAACAAGGGATCAAATGGGGGAGAGTGCAGCAGTCTTGGCACATCCTCGGTGAGCATTACTCCCATATAATTTGGCATTGAGAGTCCAGCATTTGCATTTTTAATCTTCCTAGAGGATTCCAATGCATTACAAGGGTTGGAAATAAACTGTGTTTACACTTTGTCTAGAGTTACAAGCGGTTGATGGAGAATCACCTGCATCAGAATCATCTTGGGAAGACTACCAGAAAGGTAGATTGCTGGCCTTTATCCAAGACCTACTGCGTCTAAACCCTCGTAGGCAGGACCCAATCATTTCCTCTTTATACCTCAAATTATTCTTGTAAACATTACGGTGTACGGTGTACAGCTCACCACATAATTTCTATGTCTTCAGCTCCCTTTGCATCTCTTCTCAAGGTTTCATTTTGTCTTTGGTGACACAAAGTGAATTCAATAAATTTCAGCGACTGGTACAGCTGAAGAGGTCAAATTGCACATTTTACCAAACATAATTATTAAATGAGATTTTTCATTTTCCTCAATTCATGATCAACAAAAAGGTCTATTAAGGAATGCTTTCAAGAGGAGTAATAAAATGGGCCCAGTAGTTTTCCTCCTTTAAAAATAATTAAAACACATTTTTAAAAGCCGGGATTAGTGGTTTGGGGATGTGAGTATATTTAGTGTGCCAAATTCTTAACTCATCTAGTTAAAAACCAATTTCTAGAAATAAGTTTGTGCGAAAGAGGTGGTGCTTAAATTTCTGACATTTAAACCATAAAACAAAGGCCAAATTTAGCAGATTATCTGGATGTCGCTAAACCCATGGGTGTTTTACCTCTGGAGTTTTTGCCCATACAGATGTTTAATGAGCTTATTAGCCTAGTCATCATAAAGTACTAAAATGCAAGATTGCTATAATGACCTAGTTATCTAACTAAAGCACTTTAAAAAATACCTATTTTTCCACAGAATACTGTAAAGTACTCCAAAATCATTTTCAAAGCAAAAGATTATCTAAGCAAATCATTATCAAAGCAAATGACCCTTTTTAGTAGTGTCAACATTCCTGCTCATACTTCTAGTCAAAAAACGACAAGAAATGCTATGTCTTCTGTGTTAGCATTATGTGTAGATATGTTGTTTCATTTTTGTTGAGGTTTGTTATTTCTTCCATCTTCTTGAGGTCTCCTGCATTCTCTGGTTTGTGATCCATATTCAAAGCAGATCATGCCCACCTGTGCTTCAGGGGTCATGTTGCCTGCTCTCACCTGGATAATTGAGCATAATCTCAAAATCCTGATTTAATAACATCTACAAAGCCCCTTTTCTCTTGTAAAATGACACACTCATTGGTTCCAGGGATTGAGAGTTGGCATCTTCAGAGAATCATTATTCAGCCTATGGCATAGTTTGACCTTTGATCCTAAAGACCCATGTTCATCTCACATGCAAAATTTACATCTCACGCCAGATCGCCCGAAGTCTCAATCCACTCCAGCGTGAACACAAATTCAAAATCTCATCTGAGGCTCATCAATCAGCCCAGGAGTCTCAGATCTCTTTATCTAAATCATCTAAATTAGCTATGGATGAGTCTCAGGACCTAATCCATTGTGGGGGGAAATCCCTGTCCATCTATGGGACCAGAAAACAAGACATCCACTTCCAAAATATGATGATGGAGCAGGCATAGGATAACAGTTGATAGTTATAAATATTACTGATCCAAAAAATAAAAAATAAAAATAAAAGGAAAGGAAAAAGTAGTCACCAGCCCGGAGCAAATTCAGAAATCCAGTTAGGCAAAATTCTTTAGGGTTCAAGGCTTGGGAATAACTTTCTGTGGCTTTAGGATCAGTTCTCTGGACACTGTGACTCTGCCCTAAGTCTTTTTTTCTTTTTTTCCTCTTTTTTCTTTTCCTTTCTATTTTTTAAAAGATTTTATTTATCATTTTTAGAGAGAAGGGGAGGGAGAGAGGCAGAGAGGGAGAGAAACATCAATGTGTGGTTGCCTCCTGCCTCCAACTACAGACCTCGCTGGGGACCTGGCTGGAGACCTGGCTTGCAACCTGGTTCTGTACCCTGGGAATCAAACCAGCGACCTTTGGATTCTCAGGCCAGTACCTTATCCACTGTGCCACCAGCCAGGGCTTCCTTTCTATTTTTTAAGCATAGCATTTGTTTGAGTTCAAGAAATTTCAGTTTCATCAGTCTGTCTCCAGCTGATAGAATGTTCAGTGTCAGGTAGCCTTCCTTCATTTTACTTTTTCTTTGCCCCTCTCAGTCCAAGCTGGAACTGTTTCCATTATGTAATGTCCTAAAAAACCCAGTGGGTCTCCAATTCTTATCTGGAAATACACTTTAGGCTCCTTCACAACTCTTCCAGGGCTAAACATGTCTCTATGATGGCTATTTCTCCCTCTACTGAGATGGCTGGTGGCCTTCTTCATCAATGCACCTGACCTCTCCAAAGAGCTCTCAAGTGACTGAACACTTTGAACTTGTGGTCCTTGTGTGGCACTAGCAGACAGCTGTTCAGCACAACTTTGACTTTCTCTGCATAGCACAGTTTTCTGGCCATCAATCGCCTAATTTTAATGTTCTGAAACCTGAGTATCCTGGAATAGGTTATCCCCTCTCCCTTCCACTCCTCTGCCTCCTTTTCTGCCCCTTTCTCTCCTCTTTTCCTCCTCTCCCTCCTCCTCTTCCTCCTTCTTTGTCTCTCTCTTTTGCTGAGACTTGCACAAGATAATATGTGTCGTCATATGCTTGCTTAGTGGGCATATAGTAGGAGTTGCTATTTTTCAAATTTCTGAGTCCTGCTGCCAAATAGGGAATTAACTCACATAGAAAAGAAAATTACCAGAAAAAGAGCTAGGATATGTGATAAAGATCGTTGGCAAAGCGGAATGAAATGATATACTTAGAGAGACAGACTTATAGCTAATGAAGGTTTCTGAAAGATCTATGATCATGGAAGTATCTCTTATCCTCCATACATTTCCACTACTTTTATTAAAATGCCTAACCACTAAGATATCAGACCTCATGAAGTTATTAGAGAAAAGATAGTGGACTCAGGAAGGTTTGTAGTTGATGAAAACAGACACAGAGGAGCTCTGTAGGTCTATGAAAATATATTGACTCATAAGAGTCAATTTTAGCTGGAACAAAGAGAAAATATTATTGCAATATTATATTATATATAATATATATTCTAATTATTCCAATCAATAAAAACATGATACATTAAAAAGAAAAGAAAGGATGCCTCTGGGATTATATTTATTACTTGCCTCCTCAGGAAAGAAAGAATTGTTTAAAACCGTGAATTTTAACATAAACCAACCCAGGAGTCATCTCAGAACTGTTTATTTCCTTGGAACCTGTCAGAAAGTAAAAGTTTTATCACTTGTTTTTTTGAAAACAGCACCCCACCGGGAGAACACTTGGAGTCTACAGCTTGGAATCCTTACGGTATAATCTGTTGACTATCTTTTTCAACCAGATTTTTAAGCTGTCGGAAAGTGAGGATGCTAATTTATATGTTTATGTGTAAACATGCACTATGCTGGAGACCTCAGTCATCATTTTTGTAGATCTAAAATAAGAACTAACAATGAAAATGTTTGTTCTCCTTAATTTTTGTAAAATGCTTCATTGCCAGAGGAGTTTTGGGTTTATAACAAAGTTGAGAGGAAGGCACAGAGATTTCCTGTATGCCCCTTTTTCCGCACATGTACATAGCTTATCCTCTTATGCACCACACTTACCAAAACGGTACCTTATCACGAAGGATGTACCTGCCAGTACATGCATAATCACAATCACCCAAAGTCTATAGTCTAACTGAGCATTCACTGTTGGTGTTGGACAAAAGTATAATGACTTGTATTCATCACTATAAAATCATACTGAACACTGTCACTCCCCAAAAGTCCTCTGTGCCCCAGCAATTCTGCTTCTGATAGCACCCTGACCCATGGTATCCACTGATCTTTTTACTGTCTCCATAGGTGTGCCTTTTCCAGGATGTGATATCGTTGGACTTGTACAGTACATAGCCTTTTCAGATTGGCTTCATTTCATCTGTAATATGCATGTCAAGTTCCTCCATGTCTTTTGATGGCTTCATAGCTCACTCCTTTTTAGAGTTCAATAATATGGTACATTCATTGTCCAAATGCACCACAGTTTATTTATTCACTTGCCAACTGAATAAAGGTCACCTTGGTTGAGTCCAACTTTTGACGATTGTGAACAAAGCTGCTATGAGCATCTACGAGCAGGCTTTTGTGTGCATGTATGTTTTTAACTCTTTAGGGTAAATTTTAAGGTGCATGACTGCTGGCTCACATGGTAATAAGCTATTTCTAAAGTGGCTGAAGCATGTGCATTCCCACCTGTGATGTGTGAGAGTTCTTGTTGCTCCGTGTCTCCAGCTCTTCAGAAACATTTGATGTTATCAGTATTTCAGATTTTGACCTTTCTAATAGGAAAGCAATGGTGTGCTGTTATTTTCATTAGCATTTCGCTAACGACATACAATGTAGGGAATCTTTTCCTATGCTCACTGTCATTTGTAGGTCTTCTTTGGAGAGGTGTCTGTTGTTTAGACCTTTTGCCCATTGTTATAATTATGTGTTATGTTTTTGCTTTCTCGTTGGTGAATTTTAAGAGTTCTTTATCTATTTGGAATAACAATTCTGTATTGGATGTGACTTTTGCAAATATTTTCCCTGTGGCTCATCTTCGAATTATGATGACAGTGTCTTTCACAAAGCAGACTTTAGTTTTAAGAGAGTCCAACTTAGCAATTATATTGTTCAAGTATTGTGTTTTTAGTGTATCTAACATGGTATCATCATGCCCAAAGTTATCTAGATTTTCCCCTGTGTTGTTTTCTATGAGTTTTATAGTGTTTTGCTTCTCAGTTAGGTCTAGGACCCATTTGGAGTGAATTTTTGTGAAGGGTGCTATGTCTGTGAAACCCAAGTGTGCTATCTCCACACATTTTTTTTTTACCTCCACTTCCCCTTTTCCTTACAAAATGCCCTGGGCTCTTAGTTGGTTATTTTGTCCCCTTGGGCACCACAGGCTCTGAAGGAAATGCTGCTTTGCTAAACCCTGCCTGGGGCTCTAGCTTCTCTATTTTTTTTCTTCCTGCATAACTGAAGACCTGCTCCCTGGGTGATTATTGGGGTTTCGACAGCGCCAGGCTGAAGTAGAAGTTATTTCTTATCAAGTAAGTTTTCAGCAATTTTCAATTTCAGACATAGAGAAATCATGACTTTCTATTTTCCCAGGACACATGAAGTTCACCTCAGCCGGTCCCTCTGGACCTCATCTTCTGCCTCAGGGCACCTTCCATTTTTTCTCAGCCAAGTTGGATTTCCACGGGACTTTGGAGTCTTCTATTAAATCATTATTATAGTATAGTAATATAAACCACAAGAACACATCAGCAATTAAAAGAAATCTGTTATTTGAAGAAAAAAAAAACAAAACAGATGTCTAATGTCCCATCAGATCTAACATTTTTGAAAGAGTAGGATTTCAAGCCTAGGAGACATCTCAGGGTCCATTCTAACAAAGAATGTTATGAAAAGTAATTTCTTTCTGCTACACAATTATCTTTAATGTTCATACTACTCAGTCTTAGAAAACTTACATTGCCTTTCTGAGCTGATATGTGTATAATTAGTTCTATAATGCTTCCTATGCAGCGCAAGAAAACACACACTGCATTTGTGAGCTAAATGATACACATTACTAATTGTTTATTTTCACTCACTTTTATCTTCCTCTTGTGGATTGAGTTGCTGCCAATGTATTTAGCTCAATAAATGTTCCTCTTCTATTCCTCCCAGCTTCATAATCAACTTGTAGCTTCTTGTTGCATCTCAAATAAATATTGGCAAAGCCTTTCACATACTGAAAATGCCTCAGCAGATTGATACAGTCTCAGTTGGCGAAAAAATATAAAAATAGAATTACGATACCTTTATCAAAGAGTTCTATGAGATTAAAAATTACAAAGGTACAATACCCTTTTCCATTTGCTCTAAGACTCTAAAATCTTAGGCTAAATAAAGTGGATGTGTAATATCTTGCAGGTATACTGGTATTTGATGGTAATTCCCAGTGAAATAAAAGAGAATTGGGGATAAATGAGCTTACATATTGGCTCTGACAGACCACGGTATGGTAAATTCAAAAGAAGCTAGGTGGCAAATATCAAATTGCAAATGGCAAATTGTCACCATCAAGCGGCGTTCTGGGGATTCTACTTCAGAAAAGAAAATGTCAACTCAATAAACAACTCCCAACCTGGATCTTTTCTCTTCTGAGGACTTGACTGCCATTGTCATCCGCTGACATCAAACCAAGGGACCTCTGATATTTTTGTCATGATCAGGGTCTTCCTTTCCCAAACAGCCAAGGTCAGGTAAACCAACTTATTTCCTCCATAATTAAATCAGTTCAGAACAAAAGAAAGACAAAGCGAAGCCAGACCTCTAAGGTTTGGAATAAACTGGAGTATTGATTACCTCACTGTAATGGTGGCCAATGTAGGTATATTTAGTTACTTTTAGATTCTCTTTGACCTGCTGCCCCCAACCCCCTTCCCCCTTAGCTGGCAGAACTGTTTTCCAAATCCAGCTTCTCTGCAGGAACACAGAATGTTAATTTAAAGACCAAAGAGGCCCTGGCTGGTGGCACCGTGGATAAGGCGCCTGTCTGCAAACCCAAAGGTGGCTGATTGGATTCCCAGCCAGGGCACATAACCAGGTTGCAAGCCAGGTCTCCAGCCACGTCCCCAGCTGGAGGCAGGTGAAAGGCAACCGTACATTGATGTCTCTCTCCCTCTCTGCCTCCCTCCCTGCTCTCTCTCTAAAAACTGATGAATAAAATCTTTAAAAATAAATCTTTAAAAAAAATAATGAAGGTCTCAGAACCCCTTATAGAAAACAAAATCCAAATATATATTTTTAAAAAGCAGATACTTTTGTTTCTAAGACAGAAAAACAGTACTGCTGCTTTAAGTAACAGTATCTGTAACCTAATAAATAAAAGAAAATGCTGAGGATTCACTGCCTTTGTGTGCATAGCATTTTTGTCACTACATCTACCTTCATAAAGGACCTTTACTGCAAAATAACTACCTTTGAAATGTGGAGTCAAAATAATATCTTTACAATAATATGGTTGGTCTGTTCTGTACCTATTTTGCATTTAGAAGCAAATTGCTGATTGCCTCTTGAATAAGAAATAAGAAAATAAAAATTTAAATATTGCCACATGTCTTAATAAAATTCTCCTTAAAGCAGGGAAAGAGGAGGCTATAGACCATAATTCATACTGATCAGAATGGCAGGTCAAAACCAATGTGTCAAATTCCTCACTTTCATTTGATCAGCAGAGAAAGATAATCTCTTATTTGAGATGTCTCGGGATTGACCTTTCACTTTTGCCTTTCTAAGTGGTAAAAACTGGGAGGTCTTTCTGGGAAAGGGAACGTGATCCACTGAGGAAGGAATTTAATCACCTTTTGTGAATTGAAGAAATCAGAAACAAATATAGACAAATATTCATTCTGGACAAAAACCTGACTGCAAAGTTTGTAGGCAGTTGGGTTCAGTTCTCTGATTTCTGATTTTAGTGAGCAAAAACTACCCAGCTGGATTAATTAATTAATCCATGTATGGGCATAGCATTTCAGTTACTAGTAAAGGGAAAGATGGCATGCACTTCAGATGTAAAGAATAAAAAAGAGAAACAGAGAGAGATCTGTTTGTTTTTAAATGCCTTTATTTCTTGAAGCTTCCTGATTTTGGCAGGATGTGCAAGAAGACGGAGAGGATTGCAGGAACTATTCTTATCTTTCCACGTGGGAGTTATCCCTGTGTGCTTCCTCTACAGAACCAGTAGCTCTAACCACATCTTGAGAAGCACTTTACAAAAGGTATTAGATCTGACACACTGCCTGGCAAACGTATAGAAGAATCCAAGATCGAGCCCAGAAACACCATCAACCTTTTTGTTCACCCGAGAGCACTTCTTTGAAGACACTTAAGTCTTCCAAAATAAGTCAGAGTGCTTTACTTGTAGAAAGCATATGTGATTGTTGTCACAAGGCCATTGGCATAATAATGGGTACAAAGTATAGCGTTTTGGTTGGTTAAAACCATTAGGGATCCTCTTAGGCATTTAGATGGTTGATGAATTCTTTTTCTCCATTTAGGTGCCCAGAATGAGCACAAATGGATGCATGATTTATGCAGATATATGCGAAAGCTCCGCCAACAGGCACATGTAGGCGAATCAAAGTCTGCTGTCTCCACTATTCCTTTCTCTGCCACCTCCACGGCTCCTTAGCAAGTACCCTGTACCCAGAGTTGCTTATTTTCTACCAGGTGGCTCACTTGTGCTTTTGTACCTCTACCCATGATACCACTGCATTTGGAATGGCCTGCCCCTTTTTTCTCCCAGTAACCAAGGCATGTTGTCTGTAAGTTCCAAATAAAGCCCTAGGGCTTCCAAAAGCTTTCCTTGTCCAGGCACATTATAGAACCTCAGCCCTGGAGTGTTTAGGATGCATGGTACACACTGTATATGTTGTGTTTTGTGTGAGGGTGCCCTCTTCATTGCACTTCTTGTGCTGATTTCTCTCATCACAAGTGTTTGGAGCTATTTTTTTTTTTTTTTTTTAATTTTATTGTTGTTGTATTACATCCATCCCCTTTTATTTCCCCTATTTTAAGCTTTTTGAACAAAAAGGTCCATATTTCACTGTGGCCTGTCTTCTAATTACTTGCTATCAGCTGAGAGCTCATTACATGAAAAAGGCAGAAAATGTTGGAGCAAAGATTGAAAAGTGATGCAAGAATTAGATTAAACTTTCTTATCTGACAATGTGTGTGTGTGTGTCTGATGTTTAGGAGACATCTGGCCCAGTCACATACCTCATGCTAAATGTCACAGAGGCAGAAAAGGCTAAGCTCCACTGGTATCGTCTTTCCTTCATTTATAGCCAGAGAATCACTTCCTTCTACATTGATGTAGTATTATCATTAGTTTTTCATTAATGAGGTGGAAGACAAAGTTCTATGTGTGATTCCTGTGATACGTCTTTAGAGGAAGTAGGCAAGGTCTTTATTCTTTCCAATGTAAACATGATGGCTGGTGCACAAGCAACCATTTTGGGCTGGGAAGGTGCCTGGGGATGGACCTACTATTATGTATCCACATTACTAGCTATGGATAGCAACATTTGAAGTGGATGTATTAAAAATTAATAAAGAGCCCTGGCTGGTGGCACAGTGGATAAGGCACTGACCTGAGAGCCCAAAGGTCCCTGGTTCAATTCCCAGCCATAACCAGTTTGTAAGCCAGGTCACCAGCCAGGTCCTTAGAGCTGAAGGCAACCATACATTGGTGTCTCTATCCCTCTCTGCCTTTTTCCCTTTCCCTCTCTCTAAAAATAATAAGTAAAATATTTTTTAAAAATTAATAAAGAAAAGCAGACAAATTATTCTTCCATTATTTTAAGCTGCTGTTAGGTTGGTGCCCAGCATTCACAGATGAATATGATTCCAACACCCTCAGTAAACCTAGGAAACGGACGTTCACCTGGAAGTTTTTCATTTACCTGGGGCAGCCCTGGGTTACCTTGATGTCTCCTTGTCATTTTTCTGCTACTTCTCATCATTCTCAAAAGTATCTGGCTTAGATGGTACGTTATATGATGATTCCACATGTTTCTAGCTGCAGAAACATTTATGGAAATGACATTTTTCCTAGGAGTTTAAATGTAAAACAGCTAAAAATGGAGTTATGCTGGGCTTAAAAAGGTTGGAATGGCTACAGCTTTGTCTTTTAACTACAAATCGCAGACTAGGCCTGACAGTATATATATATATATGTGGTGGGGAAGGGGCAGGCAGGCATTCATATGCTTACTTGTTTTTGGTGGGTTTTTTTAATAATTGATGGAACTTTCTACCAACTTAAAATATAACATTGTTCTTTGAGATAAATGTAATCTTAAATGAAATGAAAAAAAAATAAGGAAGAGGCACTGGACAATGTTAAGGGCTCTTTCATAATTGTGTTCTATAAAGTTCAACCAGTTTACTAAATTTACATAATCCCTCACACTCAGGGATAATTACTTGGATCATCCCAATTATAGAAAAGAAAAAAAATTAAGATGAAGAAAATGCAGCGGCTTTCCATGATTCCGTAAGCCCTTGACTCAATGGCAGAGCTGAACTCAAATCTAAATTCACTCTACCTCCTCCCATAAAGGACATTTAGTCCCACCCTGAAATCTATAAATAATGACATTGGGGTCTGGAGATTGCTAAAATAGACAGAAATTGGGGAAGTTTGTTCCATTAGCGACAAACAATGGGATTCTGGCTTTCTGGGAAAATGTTATTGTAAAACTGCCTTTTTTGGTTGGGAAGGAAGGCAAATTTTGATTTAGTTTTATGTAACTGGTCTAAGGCCCTTCCAGTCTCCCTGAGGCAACTGAAAGAAGTATCTTTTTAGTGAATCCTTCTTTTGAAGTTTTATCTTCACAGCTGGAGACAGACTAGGTTGCAGATAAGAAGGTTCTCTGAGTCATCCAGTCTTGGTGATCCCAGGATATGCTTGTGGATCAGGATTTCAGGAGTAAGAAGGAGTAGCTGAAAACAGGAAGAAGAGGGAGAGCCAAGTTTTAAAGATTTCACCAGGACTTCTCATCCTGTCCTGAGGTTGACTGGATTAAGTTTCAGATGTGCTGGTACATTGGCTCACTTAGCCTTTCAAATGGATGGAGCTTGAGTAGCCCAGGGACCTGTATGGTGTCCCATGTATTTTCTTGGTAACCTGTGGCATGAGACGTTCTACTCCAGAACACCTAGAATGGCAAGGAACCAGGGAGTAGGGCACTGGGAGAATGTTTTGAGCTGAAGAGCATGTGATTGTAGAATCTTTGAATATTGTTTCTATAAGTACATACAGTGTGGAAGCATCTTTGCACATGCAAGGAGTATCCTAAAGCTATAAATGGGGTGACTATGTAATTTGGGAATGAGTCATGGTCTAATTAATAGAGCCAGAAAATATATACAAATATAGCTCATCCTGGAGAAACTGAAATTCGTAATCACACCGGATGGGCCTCATTCTCCCCCTTGGAGGCTTCCTTCCAAGCAAAGCTACCTCAGTGGACAGAGCCCTACCAAGTGCAGTCTGCAATGAAAATATTTTTCCCATGACTGCTAACATTTTGCGTCTGACTCCTGCCAAGCAAGCCATGGGGATGTATTCAGCTTCCCCATCCAAGGATTTCAGAGTAGATTGCTAAAATAGAGGGCAGTATACACAACAGGTTTGCCTGAAAAGTCAAGGAAGAGGAACTGAGGTTCACAACTGTTAACATTTGGATGGCCCATTAAGGCCACGAAGGTCATTTATGGACAGATACTGTGTATTGATTGGAAGAACAGGCTGGTAGCACATGGTGTCTCCCACATGAGGCTCTGACTGGGTAGACATACTTTTTGGATCAGTGGTTCTCAAATTCTGATCTACAGACCACATTCTACCAGGACTAGAAAACCAGTAACTTGAAAAGATTGGGGTTATGGACTTTAAGTAACGGAACGTCTGGAGGTAATCACTTAAGACTGATTAAGACCAGGGTTATTCCCTTTTTGCTACTAAGCATTCTTTTCCTGTCTGCCCTTGTCGGTAGTGCCCCTCCTATTTACTAGATGATTGCTCTACCTCAATGGTTTTGTTTTCCTCATAAAAGGGATAGACTTGTTTAACATGACTTTTAATCTCTTATTCTTTCCTTTTGTCTCTCCTCTGGAGGGAAGATGCACCTCATAGGGATGACATCACTGTTAAGTAACGCATGGACCTCCTAGATGCAGTGCTCAAGGCTCTGAGGAGATAATGTGGAACTAAGAATGAAGGAGAACTTTGGAACAGCAGGGTGACTTAGATAAGGACTTCTAACCTGGTCACAACAGGAGCAGCTAAGCCTCAACTAGGTCACTGAGTCCAAAAGGTGAATACAGCAATGGCGAGCAAAGGTAGAGCAAAAACAAAACAAAGAGTGAAGCCGCAGGAAACGAAGGGGGTGGTGTTCATCAATAAAGGAGCCAGGAAAGGGAGGCCTGGAGGAATGGGCAGCTAGGGAGCAGGCACAAGTGGCTTTTCAGATGTGTGCTCCAATGTTTGAGGTAGAGGCATGCCTTGGCGGTGTGGGGGTCCAGCCAAGTGATCTTCAGAATAAGCCGCTCTCTCTTTGAGCTCCAGGTGACCCAAAGGAATAAAGAATAGCCTACACCATGAAAGTCGAAGGCAAAAGAAATGGTGTGACCTATTTGGCAAGCAGCAGAAATAATACCGCAGACGGAGGATCTGGAGAGAGAGGGGATATGATGAAGGGACTGTGTTCCACATGAAAAGGCCCCATGGGGACATCAGAAAAAGGACTTGCATAACCATACATTTTCACCTTGAGAGCCAGTGAGGGAAGATGGAGTTAGGGCCCGAAATATGACTTTGAGCACTTTGAAATGTAGTATCTTCTGCCCTCTGGTGGTTGCAAATTTTTTTTTTCTCCAATTTCAAGTAAGAAAAAGGAAGAAAGCACCGAGTGCCAAATACAGGAATACTTGAGATGAAAAGTGTCACTTGACAGAGCCCCATTCATGCATGATGCCTCACTTGGTTAAAAGCATTAGCTCTTAAGAGAGAAGAACATCTCAGCAGTTTTGGAAAGTGTGGGGAGGTCTTACATTCTCCAGATTTTCCTCCAGCTATCTGCAGGAACTTAATCCACGGTGCTTCAGGAATCATGAGGCTTCTCCAGAGATCCCTAAACTCCCAACTTCACTTAAGATGATTCTGAAGTCCTGGGGTTCTCAATATTGAAGGGAAATTTCTAAGAGAACTTTTAAGCTACTCAATGGTGTTAACAAATAGTAATACGTTAAAGGAGGCCTGGCCAGGATTCAGTCAATTGTCTCTTTCCCTCTTTGGTCTATCTGGAAGCTAGGAAAAGAGCCTGGGCATTCTCACAGCACTGTCATTAAATTATGTTGAGGGTGAATAGTTGTGACTGACACTTGCAAACACAGAACAGTGTCCGGGAATAAAAGGACTTCAATTAAGATTAGGCGTTCTCTTAGCAACAGATTTTAAGAACCTAGATGCCATGCAATTAGAATTCCATATACATGTATGTAAGTCTATTAGAATTATAATAGATAACCAAGAAAGGTATAGCACTAAGGAGAAATTAGCTCATGTACTTCTTTCACACACAAAAAAATATATATATATATTTAAATTGTTATATCCGAGTTTGTACAGAAAGGATCCAAGTAGTGAAAGTCCCCTACCATATTATAAGAATATGTTCTGTGGGGCATTTTTATATATAGCTATACATATATGTATATATAACCTAATATGATATTATATTTATACCAGTATAAGCAATAGATGTTTAATAACTAGTTATGAATGAAAATTGAATAATAAGGAATCTGATAAAAGTCATCATTTGTGCCTGGAATTTTCTGACAAACCACACGATGGTTCTGAAAACATACACACACACACACACACACACATACACACACACACTTCAAATTCAGAGCATTATGAAAGGTGTTCCCAAAGTTTTGATAAGAAACTTTATATTATGCAAGCTCCAAGAGCTGTATTCATGTTAATGGTCCCTGTACAGGTAGATGCTCCTATAAAATACAGTTTAATGGAACTTCGGTAGAACTGCACTAATGTTCTAACACAGCTGAAATGTGACTTGAAAGCCCTGCTATTTTCTGGTGAAGGGAACCAAAGTTTTGTTATCCTGAAGTTGCCTGTTGGGGATATTGATCATTTATTTATCTATTTATTTTTAAAAGATTTTATTTATTATTTTCAGAAAGAGGCAGAGAGGGAGAAAGACATCAGTGTATGGTTACCTTTCACCTGCTTTTAGCCATGGACGTGGCTGGAGACCTGGCTTGCAACCTGGTAATGTGCCCTGGCTGGGAATCGAACCAGCGACCTTTGGGTTCACAGGCTGGCACCTTATCCACTGTGCCACCAGCCAGAGATTTTTTTTTTTTACTTTTTAAAGATTTTATTTATTATTTTTAGAGAGAGGGGAAGGGAAAGAGACAGAGAGGAAGAGAGACATCAACGTGTGGTTGCCTTTTACCTGCCTCCAGTCACAGACCTGGCTGGAGACCTGGCTTGCAACCTGGGTATGCACCCTGACTGGGAATTGAACTGGAGAACCTTTAGATCCTTATACATTGTGCATTGTGCCATCAGCCAAAGTGGGAATACTGATTTAAAGCTGTTTATTCAAGAAAACAAGGCTCAGAAAGAACCTTTGGGAAATCTGCCTTAGGAAGGAGATTTTAGGATGATGTTTTAACCTAGTTTGAATTAAGCATGGTAAACAGGGCTTCCAGCGGGATCCTGGCAGTGACACGCACCCCACTACTACCTGGACCATTGGTCCGGATTCTCCAGCAAGACTTCACCAACCTTGTATGTTCAGCTCTTCTCAGCTTCCCATAAATCCCTCATTCTCACCTCTGGAACCTAACACCCCACTCCCCGTTTCCTTTCTCCTTTGTCCAAAATAACAACATATATACCTGGTGCTGCCTTGCCCTCTTTGGAATTTTCACGCTTAGGTGAATTCCCTATGGGCATGTATTAAAAAATCGGATTTCCTTCTATTATTTTGTCTCTCTTAATTTGATTATTAGCTAGAAGAATTTAGAAGGTGGGAGGAAAGGTCTGAATCTTTTTTTAATCCCTTGCACTAGTTTGGAAACGAGGAAGCCTGCAACCAAATTCTGAGAAAGTCCTTCATGCACGGGCCAATTCCAGCAGGATTAGGAAGCCTTCATGACTCATAGGCAGCTGTGCACGTGACTTCCCATTTGCAGGGAAAATCTTTGAAATATTTTGGGGTTAGCTACTCTTGAGATAAGCCAGTCCTGTTTTTAAGGGCAATATGTTACTTGTAGCTCTTTGACTCCATTTCCATGACAGCTCAACATATGAATGTTATATAACCCTCCCCACCCCCAACTTTTCCTCTAGCCACATTTTGGTGAAACCTCCTACCCTGGGGGGCACCATTGCTCTGAATTCTGTCACCATAGATTGACTTCATCTATTTCTGAATTTTATATAAATAGGTCCACATCATGCGATCTTTTTACTCATGCTTCTGTCACTCAACATGTTTTTGAGAGTCATCCATGTTGTTTTGTCTCTCTGCTGCTTGTAAATGGTTTCAATTTTATGTTTTGGCTGAGCAGACATCCATAGTGGACATATACTGCTATTTCTTTGTCCTTTTCCTCGTTGACAGACATTTAGGTCATTTTCAGCATTTGGTTATTGTGAATAAAACAGCTCTAAATACCTTTCACGCAAGTCTTTTGAGGGACATACATTTTCATTTCTCTAGGACAAGGGTGTCAAACTCATTTTCACCGGGGGCCAGATCAGCCTCGCAGTGGCCTTCAAAGGGCCAAATGTCATTTCAGGACTGTGTAAATGTAACTACTCCTTAACTGTTAAGCAAGCTGGGTAGAAACAAGGTGCCAGGTGGGAAGTGCTGGGTCAGATAAAACAAAGTGGAGAGCCAGATTCGGCCAGCAGGCCTTGCGTTGGCCAACCATGCCCTAGGAGAAATACCTGAGAGTGAAATTGCTGGTCATAGACATAATACATATTTTTTAAATAAAATTTTGTGCAATAAGAATCCACAAAAGCATTGTTCTTGAATTTCCTGAATACTGTCTATTTTTTTTCTTGGCCAGAGACTTGCCTGACTTATGGGAACTTGGACCTGCCCCGGGCACTGTATGTGGCAACAGAATTGTATACAAGCATCTGTGAAAGTTTTTGTTTCCACAAATGTTGGGAACTGCCAAAATGAAGAACTATGCACTCCCAGTGAACTCTCACATAGCTGAAGCCGGTGCCACCAGGTGACAAGTCCAGGGCTTTACCAAATAAGTCAAGACAAGAGTTTTGTGTTTTGGCTGTTGGCCTTTCCCAGAATGTAGCCCAAGGAC
Source organism: Noctilio leporinus (assembly GCA_004026585.1). Taxonomy (NCBI): domain Eukaryota; kingdom Metazoa; phylum Chordata; class Mammalia; order Chiroptera; family Noctilionidae; genus Noctilio; species Noctilio leporinus. Next base: position 63,486 of record PVIW01004432.1, on the reverse strand, counting down.
CAGATGAAGATCACCTGGGTACCTATTAGACATATTTTTTCAACAAGCACCTTAGGGACCCCTATGACCAGAAGCTGTTAAGAATCCCCGGAATCAGTTTAGACCAATGATTCTCAAGAGTGATCACACATTAGAGTCACTTTAGCATTTTCAAAATCTCCCTTCCTACAACACACCTAAGACCAATTAAGTCAGAACCTCTGGACACTGCATCAAGTATCAATATATTCAAAGGTCTCAGGTTCAATTCCCCAGCCAGGGCACATAACAAGATTGCAAAACAGGTCTCCAGTCAGGTCCGTGGCTGGAGGCAGGTGAAAAGCGACCATACATTGATATCTCTCTCCCTCTCTGCCTCCCTCTCTTCCCCTCTTTCTAAAAATAATTAAATAAAATCTTAAAATATGTAAAATAAAATAGAATTTTAAAAATATTTTTTAAAAAGTATCAATACATTACAATGAGTGGCCAAGGATGAGAATGACCATCCTCCTCTGTGCCACAGTTAGCACAGTTGAGAATCCCATTACTTGCCTCTCTGACCTGCTGAATATATTCATCCTGCTGACAGTATTGGAAAGGATTGAGGAAGGACCTTTCTTATTGCCTTGAGTATGCAGGGCTTTCTCAGGGTCATTGTCCTAATTGTTTGGCTTTGTCCTGCTACCTTGTGAAAAGGCAGCTGGTTTTTGGAAGTGAATCTACGCACCGAATGGCAAAATTCAATAATTAATAGTGTGTGTACCTAATAAACTAATAGTTAACATAAAGTCTTGCTTAGCAATTTTACCCGGGAATTGACAAGAATGTTGTTGTTCAGCCAAAGAAACAGCATCTGAAGCATGTGCCACTCAAAGTCCTGCTTTTAAGCAGGTTCAGTGTCTGTGATTTTCAGCTCTTTTGGAATCATGATGGTGACTATGAAATAATAAACTTCCCTAATGCACTAATGTGCAGTGGCTGAAGCTCTGAAAATTTATTACATATTCCAACTTTTAGGAATGCGTATACTTCAGAAAATGAAATTCACTTTTTGGGAGGAAATTTACCCAAATATTATCAAAATTGATCAAATAGACTTGATTAAGTGCATTTCTGTTGCACAGGATTGGATTTCTACTTCAATGCTAATTTTGCATTTTTTAAATTTGCTAAAATTGGTCATATAATTCACCTAAAAAGCGAGTTAAAGAATTTATCTTTTTTTTTTATTGTTGATACTATAACAGATGTCTCCATTTCTCCCCTTTGCTCCCCTCCGCCCTATTTTATATCTGTAAATGTAACATACTTCTCCTATCATATCCAATCCTCCAAGTATGTGGGTTTTATTTTTTAACGAAATACAGTCACTTAATGCACTAATCTAAGCAAATACATGAGTTCATTTAAGTTACCTCATTCCAGCTGGCTAACTGAAGAAGAGTAGAATTCATCCCCCCAAAACATGCCTCTTTGCATAAGGATTCTTTTAGGCTAATTGTTTTCTAAAAATAAATTTTACTTGAGGGGTGCTCTGAAAACCAAGTAGAGGTTACCTTTTTTTTTTTTTCCCCAGAACAATTTACATTTACAAGACATCTTTAGAAACTCTTATCAGAGGAGAAGGCAGATTTAGGCTTTGGTTTGCATAACAATCCTACTCTTTGCTTTGCTTTGCGTGAAAACCTGGCTCTCCCCAACCCAACAAGTTTTGTCTTCAGCTGAAACTGGTATTTAAGGTGATAGTTTGGGTCCTGTGGAGGAGTAACTCAAGTTCCTTGCTACACAGAAGCTTTGAAGTGTAAATGAAAGAACAACTTGGCTGGTCTGGTGTATAAGCAACCTTTGAGAGAGCCTGATTATCCCTTCATCTGTGTCACCATGCCAGTCACATCTCTTTGGGATTTCACAGGCCACTGCCTTTGCTCTGTGCCCATTAAACAACCTCTGTCCTTCTACCCTGCTGTTGGCCTCCCGCCATCCTTTCTAGCACGTTTAAAAACAGACTATTATTGGCATATGCTTGGCTGGGAGTTGGTTTATTTTCTTGCTACCTTTCCTGGTGGCCTTAATCATGGAATGTCTTGAGTGTTGACAAATGGAGACTGCAGTTCTGATATGTCACAGAAAATCTGTTCCATGAATATTTTCCTTTAGGAAAGAGTGAAAGTGAAATCCCATCCTGACCCACCCTCTTTCCAAAACAATAAATGTTTCCAGGCTGCCAAGATTCCCCAATCACTAAAAGCAATGCAGTTGTTCCAGAATGGGCAGCTGAGCTTCAGACTTATCTGGACCATCTGTTCTGGTGGCCAGTTTTTAAGAAAATTACTTAAGTGACTGCCATTCATTGCAAAGAGGGTGGGTTCCATCAGGGAAAGTGTTAGGACACTGTGTCACAGGAAAACATAGTAATACTGAATTTCAGTGCGGAAAAACAAGGTATTTCCTAAATACATAGTTAAGAAGAGACAAGCTGGATTTCAAATTTATGTCTTATATCAGTTGTTGTTACGGCTTGTGATTCAAATGAAATATGGTAATGAGAAGAGACAAATAGTTTGATTTCTCTATATTCTTGAGGCATATTTTCCATTGTATAGTGGCATGGTTAAGTCTAAGAATTCAGATGACAGGTTGTAAGCCAGGTCTCCAGCCAGGTCTGTAGCTGGAGGCAGGTGAAAGATCAGCATATATTAATGTCTCTCTGTCTCTCTCCCTTCTCCTCTCTCTAAAAATAATAAATAAATTTTTAAAAACAAATCTGTTTTCAAAATGTGGTCACTTCTTATACAGTAAATCTCTACTCAGCAAAAATTTATCCAGGATTCAAATAACCTGTTACTTATCTGAAGGACTTCATTGTAAGGAATTCTCTTCCCTCTCTTGGTTCCTTATTTTCACTTTCCCTTTTTATTCCACCCAATACTTAATGGTCATGAAAGCTCTTAAACATACGATGTAACTTATTCAGATTTATGCTAAGTATTCTGTGGGAATCCTTAAGAAAACATGCAAACAAAATACTGCCTCTTCATTTTGAAGAATGCCATGATTCTCTACTGTAAATTTCATATGGTACTTTATAAATCAAGCTTGTAAATAATTTCAAAAAATGTGTCTCTATATTTCCAAGTTAGGAATGATAAATGGAGAATTCTTGATTTTGATTATAGAGCATCAGCTGCTGAGATACAGATTAGGAGAAGAATAAACTAAAGTAGTCCAAGAAGGCAAATAATGCTCCCTCCCACCAAATAGACAAAACAAGAAACATAAAGCAAAAAACTCAAGTAGACATTGTATTTGACAATGAGCATCATGTTTAAAATGTTGATTCAATAGCTAAACAAACACAGTGATGATAATAAGGACTCATATTTATTGGCCTTTTATTAAGGACTTGACATTTTAAATGAAGTTTATATATTATCCATTTAACAACAGACAGTAACAAAATCACTGTATCCTGTGCCAATCCATCAATATCCAGTGAATAATCTGGAATAATAATAGGTGGTAGTTTTAAAAGTCCAAACAACCTACTTCTGAGGGAAGAATGACTGGGATGACAAGAGGTCAGAAATTGTGACATGTTAGACCATGCTCAGAACATGCACAATTAGTTTGTGCAGATTATAACCCCATTCTACTTAATCCAATAAAAGCAGCTGATCTCTATAAGACCTACAGGCTCCATCTACATCAAGTATTTTGGAGACATGCAAATCTTCATGGTCATTTCATTTTGGAAAGTGTCACCTTGACACTGGCCCAAGTACCCACAGTTATTTTCTAAAAATGGCTGTCAAAAGTTCTCTATAAGTAATTCCAGGCAGAATACTGTATATAACCTAGACTTTTCAAAATACACGATAGGAGATCTTAGACTTCCTGGCTTACAGACTGGGACCATGAATGTTGGCACAAAATACTCATATTGATTTTTTTGATTCATTGGGAAAATTGTCTCCTCATGATTAACATATTTACAAAGGCACAGGTCAGGACCATTTGTCTTGGCTCCACCTGTTGATGTTGATCAACAAGCAGTTTTAGCACTGGACTACATAAAAGATTTACACTTTCTTTCCCTTGGAAAACATTCTTTAAAACCTACATGGTCATTCTAGGATCTGTTATGAAGGCTTTATTATTATGTGTGTGCCATTTATAGAAACATAAACCCAAGCATTGAAAATTTAAACATGAAATAATGAAAGAAAAAATATTTTAATCCAATCATTCACACTTTTCATTGTTCAATCCGTTGGATTAGCATCTGTTAGCATCGACTGTTTTTAGAATTTCAAAGTTAATCCGTGAATAATAATAATGAGAACAATTAAATCCTAAAGACAAGCATATATAGATTGAATCTCAAAGTTTTGGCAAGAAGAGACTTCAGAATAATTTAGTCAAGAAATATTTCAGGGTCTATGCTTTTAGTTCTGGCTATGCGCAAAAAAGGACATATACTATACATATGTTTTATGCATATGTACATAATTAAGTTAATTCACATTTGCCCCCAAAGAGGTCACACAGTCAAGGTTGATAAAGGTATCAAGTTAAGTAGTATCATTTTGGCAAAAGAGCAAAACAGTAAAGCCTACAGAATAATGATCCCTATGAAACTAGGATTCATTTCTTCCATCCCCATTCTATGTTCAAATGGACACCCTCATGCAGTTCAAACAGGACTAGAGGGAAATATGCTGTTAGACTCACTCAGCCCATGGAAAGGTTTGAAATATGCAGCCGAGTTTGCTTCTCTGTGGACCTACTTTTCTTGGACCTCTTTGTGTACCCAAGAAATGAATGCTCATTTGATTAAATGTCAAATTTATGGAAAATTATCTTTCAATTCATGTAATGTTAGGTCACTGATATTTTAAAGATGAGTTTATCTAGTTGATGGGAAAATAGAGACACTTGATTAAACCACCATCAAATTAACAGCCTTTTACTATGTAGCTTAATGAAGATATTTTTTATATAAAAGATAAGAACGATTCATTTTCTTAAGCAAATATTAATTTTCCTATTTCAAATGGGTGTGTTTTCTGATTTATTCATCGACTCTGAAGTTATTTTAGTTTTAATGAGTTTTTGAGCACAGCCATTTCTCTTTCATGACTCAGACTGATAGCAAGTGTGCCCTTTAGTGATACATTATTAACACGATTAACATTTCAGGTTTAATTTATAAGAAAGAAAAATGGAATATTGTTGACTATGGAAGTTTTCTATTTTTTGAAATAGTTATTTACCATTATGCATTTGATGGGAAGTTGAAATCCATCTATTTGACACTAACAAGCTCATTTTCCAGGATATCAGATTATGTTAGCTGAAATTATGCTATTCAGTGTAAAGCCACAATTCAAATCCAGGCATTCTGACTTATTTTTAAAATGTGTTATTTGAATGATGTTATAATAACATAGAAGAGATATGATATATGCAGTGCATTCATATGTGTCTGTGTATGCTTGTGGGTGTTAAAAATAATTATGACAATCAGCTGTTTTGAAATTCATTTTTATATTATTTTTTAATGTATTTCCTATGATGGAGTATTCAAATCTTTTTAAATGGCATAATTGGGGAAAACAAAGTGTGTTTTTTTCCATTTTTCATTTTATTAGCAGACCTTGATCCTGATAACAAATGTGTCCAAAGATTTCATTCCTTTTCAGACAGATGCGTACAAATGGCTGGCCCATTACTGAAAATCCAACTGCTCTCATAAGTATCTGAGAAAAGAATGCTAACTGTCATTTTTTTCATACTTTGAGAAGTTGAAGATACATTATTCTTACTGTCCTACCCAATTGTTCAGAGGAAGCCATTTCATTATTTTAATTTTTTCTGAATTAAAGTATTTCTACTGGTGAAATTGATTCATGCATAAGCTCTTTTGAATATTTTGTTGCTTTGATGCAATCTGTGTTTTCCATGACAACTCTCCTTCACCTGGGAAGAATGGAATGAATCTTGTTGCTCTTGAAATTCACTGTAGAAATCATAGTATTCTGTGTACTATTTATACACCTTATATCTTTTCCAACTACACAGACATGGGTTGGTCACAAAAGAAAATGCAAGGAACAAGGTCATCTTCCAAATGATCTTTTTCATTCTAAGTTTTTTGTGTAACCTCATGTACCAAAGAGGGCATTCTGTATCAGCACAATGCATTGTTATTATGATATCCAAAACAAATATCATAAAGTCAATTGGAACAAAACAGCCTAATTCAGAGCATGATTTTTGGCAAATGTAGACCTCTGTAAGAGATGATGTTCTCAGTGTCTCCTGTCCCATCATATAACACACATTTTATTTTCAGTAGAAAAATTAAAAAGAAACTGTCAGGTGAGAATATATGGCAGTGAATAGGAAGGAAGATATTTAGACCTCTGTGTCTGGTATCTATTTTAAGTTTGATGTGATACCATTTCTGGTTAGGGAAATTTCTAAACGTTTTACTCCATTGAAAAGAAAAAAAATGTTTTTAGTTTAGAGCTTCAAAATCAAGCTTCATAAGACAAATTTAAGCTTTCTTTTAGCACATTTTCAGTGGCTTCTTAGATTTAAAATGGAAGTAATTTATTTGTCTTTGATTTCACAAGCTTAGTTAACCCTTTATTTTCAAAGGTTGGTGGTAAAATAATGTATTGCAATTACCTGGCTTATAAAAAATGATTTTCAATTCAATTTTAATCAATACTGCATAAAAACCTAATAGGTATCCCACTCTTTTATGTAGTTGAGTGAGAAAGTGTTCTCATAATAATTTTATACACACACACACACACACACACACACATACACAGAGAGGGCAAAACTAGGTTGATAGTTGTTCATATGGAAAATAATATAATAATTATTAAATACTAAAACAAGAACTGGCTGTCTGTTTCACATACTCACAACAGTATGCTTAGTTTTTGCTCACTTCTGTATACCTCCTGACTTGTAAGAACACATAGTTCATTGAAGATTGAAAACATATACTCCACCAGTTATAATGCAATAAATATATGCCATATCATAGATATAAAAGCGAAATGCCTTGAAAGCATAGTGTGCAACTGATACTTCACTCGAGTATTAAAGGAGGCCTCAGGAGAGGGTGCATGAATGGAATCACAAGCATGAATGGGCATTTCCCGAGAAAGGAGAGCTTGGAATTCCACAGTGTGCCATGGAACAAGAAACAGTTGGCATGGGAATGAGGCTGTCATAGGGAGTGAGGCTGTAACTGGGGTACAGGATGGTCATTGCGGAGGGTCCTAAAAGCACATCGAAGAGTTGTATTGCATCTTGTTGACTATGGAAGTTTTTTATTTTTTGAAATAATTATTTACCATTACATATTTTATGTGGGGAATTGAAATCCATCTATTTGGCACTAACAGGTTCTTTTTCCAGGGTATCAGGTAATGTTTGCTGAAATGATGCTCCTCAGAGGTAAAGCCACAATTCAAATCCAGGCATTCTGATTTACTTAAAAAATTACTTATTTGAATGATGTTATAACAACATAGAAGAGATGTGATATGTGCAGTGCAGGTGTATGTGTCTGTGTGTGCTTGTGGGTGTTAAAAAAATAAGACAATCAGCTCTTTTTTTCTTCATTCTAAGAGAATTTCTTGAACTTTGTTGTGCAGAATGAACTTAATAAAGACCACATTTCTCATTAGTTCCTGAGATTCTCATTCAGTGGGTCAGGGACAGATTCTGTGACTTCTTTTTAAACTAATCATGCTAGGTAGTTCTGAACAAGAGTTTCTATAGCCCTCATTTTGAAAAAGAACATTCGAAAAATCTCTGATATGATGGTATTTATGAGGCTATAAATAAAATATTTGTATTAATTGGAATAAGGGCTCTTTTGAGGGGAGGGATTGTTGTCTAGTGTTGGAGGTAGCCTGTGCCTTAAAAGTAACTAAATTATAATTCTTAAAAATGTTTGAGCTTAACAAAACATTTGTTCCTTTTTTAAATGACCTTCTACTTCCCTCCGGGCTTCTCCAGTTCACACTAATCACACTTAGTGAGTTTATTCCTGCAAAGCTATAGACTATTTATCAGCTGACCCGATAAAGATAATCTTGTTGGTTGAAGGCTAAGTTAGATTATCACGATTTACTTTTCTTTCTAAACTAAAGGGATATGGACCTGAATTTGGTTTACCTATACTTTATTTTATCATATAATAATGATTTTTAATTTTTTTCTTCACAAAAGTTAGATTTGCCATGGTGGTTACAGATGAAGTTAACTCTAATACTGTCTGTAAAAATTCAATTTATGGTTACTTTGGCCAGAGAGTTGTACTAATTTAACATTTCAAAATAATTAGATAATCAATTCTAAAGATTATACTTGCCAAATACTGGAATCATATATCTCTTTCTTGATACTGATCTTATAGGCTCTTTCTATAACTAGCTTGGGAAACTGAGAAAAGAAAATTATAAGAACATAAAATGATGATGCATGAGCCCTGGCTGGTGGCACAGTGGATAAGGCGTGGGCCTGTGAACCCAAAAGTTGCTGATTCGACAATTCCCAGCCAGGGTGCCTAACCAGGTTGCAAGCCAGGTCTCCAGCCAGTTCTATAGCTGGAGACAGGTGAAAGGCAACCATACGTTGATGCTTTGCTCCCTCTCTGCCTCTCTCTCTTCCCCTCTCTTTAAAAATAATAAATAAAATCTTTTAAAAAATGAGGATGCATGATATTTGCTTTCTTACCATATGGCTGGCATTTTTAGAGAAGTTAATAGCTACCAAAGTGCAGATGACCTCAATTATGTGAAAATAGATTTATCAAATTAGTGACCACCCCTGTAGTTGTTGAATTTCAAAAATGGCATAATATGGGTCATAGTCAAGTCGAATTACTCAAAGTGAAAAATAGACAGAAATTAAAAAGTGAATGTTTGTAACAAACAAGTAAATGAGCTAGAGCTATGTGGTTTTATTCCACATATTCTAATAGTCAAATAAGCCCACAGAATTATTGTTAGTACATGCAAACCCCAAGCAAGGCCCTGAGATAGAAAATCTTATCTAATCAGTGGAGTTTATTAAGGGGAACTTATAACTGAGGTGTGTCCCCTTTGGCAGGAGCCAGAGAATTATATAGAACAAGACTGGACAGTCACTGATCAGTGGCCATTCCCAGGTACAGTAAATGATTAAATGCTTAACCAAATTAGGACAATTGTCTGTTTCAGAAACCTATAGACAGCAGGAAGCAAGGCAGGGGACACTGATTTATGTCAGAACAAACACTCGTGGTAAACGATCCCCTTTCTGGCCTGGGTTCAGCTCACTGGTCTGGTAGAGGTCACATCATAGGCCGGTCTTTCCTCCACAGTTGTTTAAACAGAATTAATTTGTTTTTAATTTTCATAATTCAAACTAAATATATGAAAAACATTACCAAAAAGCTAACACAGGCAACACTTTGAATGGCATAATTCTGCCAGTTGCATAATAAGGAAACTATGTGAGAGCTACAGAAGCGGTTAAATAGTTTATGCAGAAAAGCTAAGGCCAGGAGCAATTCATTCATTTGTTCATTCAGCCAACATTAAGCCAGTGTTTTCTATGTATAAACACTGTTCTCAGTAAGGAGAGATACAAACACAAATGAAGCGTGATTCCAGGCAGGGTGCGATGATCACATTCAGGACTACCCAGGATCAAATATAACAGAGGGTAAGTACTGAATGCATCCTGGAACGTGCCTGGAACTGTCCAGACTGGTGACAAGGGGAGGTGGCCCCCAGCACTCTTGGCATAAAAGATGGAAGTCCTCACCTAAGCCCATGATACCAGTTGATTCATGCTTATTATATTTGGTTTGCATTTTTAATTCTGTTACCATCTTATCCATCTTATTCCCTCATCTTATTCCCTCACACTAGACGGTGAACTTCTTTCATGGGATAAGCTCCATAAAGATAAGGGATAAATCTATTTCTCTTCATGTCCCATAGAGCTACTCACAAGAACAGACACCCAACAATTATGTGCTGAAGGGATACATGAATAAATGCATCTCTTGTGAATCCTTGTCATCAAAAATAAATATGATATGTAAAATAAAACAACAAATTCCAGGGAAGCATTTTCATTGTTAGGCACACACAAGACATTTTTATAAATATTATTACGTGTTCTTGTACTAAAAGAAATCTGAAGTTAGTCGTAAGCAAGTAAGTACATTTTTCTGGAAGTTGAGTACTCAGCAGTGATGCTTCACCTTATCTCCTCAGGACACCTGACAAACAATTACCTCCATGATAAATTTGAACAAAGGAAATTAGTCTGTTATCTGGAATTGAAGCCGCTGATGAAAAATTAAATGCATTTAAATAGAGGACTTATTCTTTAACTTCCTGGTACTTTGACCACTGAAGGCTCATGTCATGTGACTAACTAGCATGCCCAAAACAGAAAAGACTTTAATTAATGATCGTTTAACCAACGCAGGGTTTTTAAATCTATCCCTTTCTATTCCAGATTCTTTTTCCTAATATAAGTGATAGAGGGTTGAATGGATCAGCTGAGTGAAGGCATTTATATTTACTTTTTGAATGTATATATGTATGTGTTTATTTGATAGGAATGTCTTAAAAACCTATAAGTACAGGCAATGTGCTAGACACAGAAATAATATTAAAGATGAGTAATGTGTGGCCCCTTCCCCCCAAATATGCAGCTTAAAAAGACGAGGAGGGTAAGTGTCCAGTAAATCATGGTAGAGTAAAATGAACACCATAAAAGAGTTTGAGGTTGTACAAAGATTTTGAAAGTGAGAAGATCACATGAGGGGGCAACTATGGTCCAATAAAAAGCGCTGAGGCTTTGGGATTAGAGAAGCCTGATTATTCTTCTTACTATATACATGGGTGTGGCCAGGATCTCTGTTTTCTCATGTGTAACATGAGAATACTAATATAAGCCTTTTCACAAGTGTCTTTATAGCCAATAGAACTTGCATACTTTACTGTTTTTACTCTTGGACTGATGAAGAGAAAGAGGCTGTTTGGGATGACGTTAGTCCATCTCTAGCTGAGAGTAATCATTTAAATGCAAAGCTGAAAATACTGACTCTGTTCTGAATCCTTCCATAGTTGTTCATCTCCTCCTGATAAAGCCCACACAGGTAGCATAATGAACAAGTCTCTTCATTACTTGATTCCTACTGTCTCTTGAATGTCATGTTCAGCCACTCTGTCCTCCAATTAAAAGAGGCATCCACCTGTTTGAAGGTCTTCAAACATATCATGAAACTTCAACCTTTGCATATGCTATGCCCTCTTTTGAAAAATATCTCCCAGCCTGCCAACCTGGTAAACACCATGTCTCCGGAGAATAGTTCAGAGGATTTCTTATTCTGACTTCATGCATTGGAGAATCCAATTCTCACTCCTTTCAAAGGTGATTTTAGTTTGGAGGAAAGCCAGAAGTCCCAGGGCCAAGTCTGGGTACCGAGGGGCTAAGTCACCTGGAGGATTTGAGTTTCACAAAAAATAACTCTGCACAAGACATAATGCATGAGCTGAGCAGGTGTGTTGTGGTGACAAAGCCAATCACCAGTTGCCCATAGCTGTGGTCTACCAAGTCATCCCAATAGTTTCCCCAGAGGAATAGTCAAGCTTCATGCAAAATTAGATGCAGATTTGTTGTTCTACTTGCTCAGTCATTTTGAATGCAACACAGTACACATGCTCAGTCAATGGTTTCTATCACCCTGACTGACTAGTACCGTGAAGTTGTCATTGTTCATGCATGCACATTCAGGCTACTCTCTTTGGCTGCCAGGTTACATCAATGTCAAGCAAACTGTTCTATTATAGTTACAATGGTTGGACTTTTTCTGGACAGACTGTAATAACTGGCATTATTATAATAATCAAATCATAAGTTTTCCTTTTTCATTCCTCTTCCTGAATTTCCATGAGCTTCTAATATAGCAGAGTTCACCCAGTACATTCATAGCAATAGCTGTGGGATATACATACAGTATTGTGAAAAGAAATAGTCCACCTTCAAAGTTATACCTAGCTTTTGAATCTCACTGGGACTCCATGGAGCCCCTAAATACATATTATTTGAAACTCTAGAAAACTGGCTGCCATTGCAAAAGATGGGAAATGTGCTTTTTATCTACAGATAAATAAAAAATGATTAAACATGTATTTGTTAGCTATATTGGGGTAAAGACTTTGTAAGTATGAACAGAAGGCTTGCAAGTAATTAGGCTCATTTAAAATCCATTACTTAGCTTTTAATTAGGCACAAAAAGAAGGGAGGGTAAGATTTCACCATTATCTAAGTAAGATAGAATATAGAAACTGGCATTTTCAGAAAAGCTTGATCTCCTAGAATGTTATATTCATAACCTTAAAACTAATTATTTTCTAAGTGAGGTGTTGCAAAGTACAGTAAAATCCAATGTGGTGGTTGTCTTGACTAAGAAAAAATATTTTTATTATAAAAATGAACCAAAATCACTAACTGGCATTTTGGAACTTGTGAACTTCTATTATTTGGAGCCCCAGTGAACATAGAGTAATGGTGAAATTGTGTGCCTGCTTTTTTTTGCGGGGAAAAAAAGAATAAGGTGTCCCACTAATGTCACATATAATCATTTTTTCTGCATCAACTTAAAAATATTAAGTCTTTTTGTGCTCAATAAAAAGATTTACATTGCAGATAATTCAAAAGCACATATCCACTAAATTGTGCTTTTATTTTATGAATATGTATCACTGAGAAAAATCTTAGTTGAGTGATTCTTTCTCTCTTTCTCTCTCTCTTTCACACACACACACACACACACATACAAACATATTTAAGAAAATGACTCAGTCCTTTTTAAGATTTTTGCCTAATCCACTTAATTCTTTCCATTTATTAAATGACTATCCATGGCTTCTTCCTCATGCTAGTCCTGAAAACAGCCTTTAAAGGTAGTTCCCATAGAATGTTGGACAATAATTAATATAGAACCATCAGAAGGTTATTGTAATAGTTTACAGCAAAAATAAGTGCCAAATGAGTCATGAGACACCTGTGGTTACATGCTAAGGGAGCATGTCTTTACTTTTATATCCAAACTCCACGTTGTAATTATTATACCTGAGTTTACATTATTCCCAGCAGGACATTCCGTACATACTCAATAAATAATTTTTTATTGACTAACAGTTAAGCAACTTAGATCACATAATAAGGAAATCTGTCTACGTGAGGAGGAATTTCAGCAGCTATTGAAATTCGTAATGATTCTAACATGATCAACTGCCAACACACAGGGAAGCATGAAAGTTACAACAGAAGTCTTATTGATCTTTGATATAATAACAGACTACAGACTAAACAGCATCACTTAGGGAAGTTTATACAATCGAATGAAGTCCCACAGCATCACGACAATAGGCAGTTCAATCTCTCAAGGACCAAACTGTGATAAACATTGATAAAGTTTATCATTCCTCCCCATGTATGCCCCCACCCATTGGCCTGCACAATAATAATCCATTTTATGTCCTGGAAGCTGCTGAGAGTCTAACTCTGCATATTTTGGAGGTTTTTGTCATTGAGGATTTCATCCAGTGAACCTATTCTTGATTAACTATTAGTACTTTTGGATAAGTACCAGATGGCTTAAGAAACAAAGCTGACAAACAACATGAAGTAGCCAATTAAATCAAGCAAACAAACAAAAACAAAACAACCACAAAAATGTTTTTGTGTGGTTCTGACATCTTTGTGTCAGAAATATTTGTGTCAGGAATATTTGTGTGAAGACATCATTTGTAAGAAAAATATTTGCTCCCCAAATAGAGAAAGTACAAAGTCACCCCTCTTTATTATTTGGTACTTTATAGAAATTGGATACGTTTATTTTTTTGACCGGTGGATTTCAGGTGTTCACACTATATTGTTTTGCTTTATAATACATTAATACGTTGCATGTATTATTTTAGGTATCAACTAATATGGAATTTAAAAGAAAATAGAATTGGATGTGCCATCTCATAGTATTTTTCTTGTTCAAAACTTTAATGCCATGCATTACTGAGATCTTCTGATAATAACATATTCTTAAGTGAGTCAGCCAAACTGGATCACCTTCAACGATTTTGAAAATTCTTGGGTAAGTTGTCCTCTTCATCTTGAATATCCATGTCTTAATCTAGCCTGAGTACCGAGGAAATTTTCTTTTATTTTTCACCCTTTGTGAGTAGTAATAGACTTGTTTCCACCGGTTAAATGCCTGAGCCTTCTTTACTATACCCTAAATGAGAGGGTGCATCTTCACACAATCTGAAAGAATACCCTAAGGAAAAACAAAAATACACCTCATGCATTTTCCTTCATATCCTTGACCACAATGTAATGTCCCTGGAAGGACAGGTCTCTCTCTTTCCCTGTTGATTTAAGCAAGGAAACACATGCCTGCTTCCAGGGCTGTTAGAAGCTGTCTCGCGAGAAGAGAAGCTGAACTTCTGAGAGGGCAGCAAAATGGATTTGCAGCCCTGTTAGACTTTCAATCAAACCAACCTTGAACCCTCCTTTCTCTTTGGATTTCTCAGGAGTGAGTGAGTACAAATTGTCCTTATTTTCAAAGCTAGTTTGGGTTAAGAATACACACAATATAAATAACTCTAATGTAATATCTGAAAGTAATTATCATGAACAAAGGCAGAAAGTATTGGTCAAGATATTTACTTTCTTTAGCAAGAGAACTAGCTTCAAGTTTCAGGAAGTCAATTGAAAATCCTCACAGATAGAACTGAACTGAAGAGAATGCATTTGAAGACCATCAAAGCATTTTTCAGTTCCCTAGGTCTTTCAATGGACTTGCAGCCCCGTTGGCTCCCTCTAATATTTTAATCATTAATAATTTCTGAAGCTTAATTGTTTCTTAAAGTTATCATATATTTTTTTCCATTCCACTTCATTATTCTCAGTAACATTAATCATTTTTCTCTCATTATGTACACGCACTTACTTTCTAATAGGATGGCTTAATTTTTTTTCAAGTGTCCTCCTTCTTAACTTTTCAAATGAAGGTGGCAAATTTTCATATATAATTTCAGTGCATGGAAAAGTGATTCCTTTGGGATCATGGTGTGGAATGGCAATTGTAACTGAAAATAATTTTGAAAGCACCAAATGAGTTCTTATTTTCTTTAAGAAGTGTGAACTACAGTGATCGGATCTGCCTGGTGACCTTCCCCATGACACAAACGTGTTTGCCTTGGATATCAATATGTTTTCATATTTGTTAACGTACATACAAATTCCATTTCCATCCCAACCTGAGCCCCTGCCATGTTTCTGTCTGCACCTCAATGGTTGGCTTCTGATTTCCAAGCTTAATGTCTGTCCCCAAAAGCAGTGTAAGCACTTTTGTGCTTGAACAAATAGAGCCTGAATGTACCCCCCCTCTTTTCTTATTTGCACGTTTCCTTTATTCCGTTTATCTCCTTCTCCCACACACATCTTTAGAGGAAATAAAGCATCCCAACTGATCCAAGTTGAAGTCCACATTTGCCAATAAGACTTTGAAAACAAACCACCCTCAAAACTGCTGGATATTTTATAATCACAAATTTGCTCATTCCCATTATCCACAAGGAGATAAAGTACATATTATTATTCCATTAAGGAAATGAAGACTCTCTGAGCCAAGCAATTCTTTCTTTAGCTCCCTCCTCCCATTTCTATGTTCTAAAACTTTATGTGCATAAATGGTTCTCTAATCTTGTTAGCCATAACCTTGTGACTTGCAGAAGATTCTTTACCTTTTTATTTATTGATGAGAGAGAGAGAGAGAGAGAGAGAGAGAGATCTGTTGTTCCACTTATCCCTGCATTCATTGGTTGATTCTTGTCTGTGCCCTGACCAGGAATCAAACCCAAAACCTTGGTATATTAGGACGACACTCTAACCAACTGAGCTACCCCACCAGGGCTTGTAGAAGATTCTTAAGACAAGCTCACTGCAGGGACCAATGGAGAAGCCTTGTAGGTGAGGCTCTAGGTCCATGCCCTCCCCAGAAACAAAGCAGTTCAACCCTTGAGTTGTACCCTACAGTTGTGGCTCATATTATACTTGGGAAAAAAAAGGCTCAGTGTTAAAAATGGCTGAAAGTAACTCTTCTATTAAGTTTCTCCACCCATACAGCACTCTAGGTTTTTCCTAGAGAACTATCCAGATCAACAGGAAACTAAGCAACAATACAAATAAAAACAGCCAAAGCAAAATTTATTTTAGTACATAAACATTTTTAATTGAATCTAATGTAAAAAAGGTGGTTTTAATTTTTATTCTTTTGTGAGCTTATAAATAAAGTATGTTTCATATGCATTATAACACAAATAAAGCTATGGCTACCATCTAATACTACTTTTCTATTTTGAGGTTGGGTCTATCTATGCAAACTTAAGTGAGGAAATCAGAAAATCATCTAAGAAATGCTTTTAAAATCTCACTTATTTTAAAAACTCTCTGAATATAAAAATAGTATGAGTGATCTCTTCTACCTTTTATCCATCTTCTCCTGATGTTGATTACTTACATAGAACAAAAATCAAAACAAGGACATTAACATTGGCACAATATTATTAAATGAACTACAAATCCTACTTAGTTAGGTGTTGGTTTTTCACAGTGTCTTATTTTCTTTTCCGGGATCCATCCCAGAATTCCGTATCACATTTCATTTTGGTATCACCTTGGTCTCCTTCCATCTATGTCAGCTAGCTTATAAGGCTTCCTTGTTTGCCATGATCTTGACATCTTTGATGAGTACTAGTCAATTATTCTGTAAGACTTTCCCAGTTAGTGTTTGTCTTACTTTTTCATGTTTTGATGGAAGTTATGCATTTTTTGGCAAGACTACCATTGAAGGGAAATTGTATTAGGATACATGATGTCAATGTAGTGTTACTGGGAGTATTTCATTTTAAGGTGGTGCCTGCCTGCCATTCTTCTCCATACTATGGTTATTGTTTTGTTTGTTTGTTTGTTTGTTTGTTGTTGTTAATAACATCTCAGGAGAGGTACTTTGTGCAAATGTCTTATTTTCCCTTAAACTTTTCACACACTGATTTTTAGCTTTAATGGTTATTTTTATTTTTATATATCTTATAATACTCAAATTTCATTTTATAATATGCATTCAAAATATGAACATATAAAGTGTACAGGTTTTACATAAAGGTTTAATAACATTTAAATATGTAAATATATATATTTTATGCTATCTATATAATAATTTTTGGCAGTTATTACTATCATATCTGCCGAATGATGATTTTTGTATTTTTCTTATTGCTTCTATATTTAGGAATTGCAATTCTTCTGTAAAGAAGAGCTGTTTCTAATTTCCCATGTATTATTTGTTTATGCATTTAGTAATATTATATGAATGTCTAAGTCCACATGAAGTTCTGATCTAATGAACTTCTAACTCCTTTTTCTTTAGAGAGATGCCCAGTGCAAGTGACTTTTATAATCTAATGTTACTATTTTGGGATTAATTTAAATCTTTCATTTCATTGGCATCACAAGTGGTATGCCAATTCTTTAGAATAAACCTAGGTAGATGTACATTTGTAAAATGTGAGGCAATGTTTGAAATAGAGGCCCAGAGAGATATTTTCCAAACTGTGCCTGAAGACCACTCCTCCACAGAGCACACAATCCAATGTGTTTTCCTGATAAGAAAAATTGAGAAACACCATACACAGTATCTGATTCTTAGAGAATCACAATGTAAGCTCCTTCCTCTTCCTGAAAAAACACACTTATCTTTTTATTTTCCAAATTTGTTGGACCATGAAACCTCTTCCTCACCAAATATTTAGTGACAGCTAAGCAAACTATTAACACACTTGGGAAAATTCTGGCCTTTTACCATAAGCATTTTTTAAAGCCTTTATGAAGGTAATTAATTTGTAATAGCTTCAAAGTACCTCTTCTGTGATATTATTTACAACAAAGTTAGACTTGTTTTACACGTTAAAGAAAGATATTCTTATTCTATGAGGAGCATAAAAATATCCCTGTAAGCTAAAAAGACACCATGGACTGTTCATATCTAAATAACAATTAAACTTCAGATACATTTGTTCCCTTTAACTGCCTTATATTTTTCTTCTTCAGAAATAGATGTTTTGATTCTGACATGTTTAGCATTAAGTTAAACTAAAGCCAGAAGCAATCCCTCATTGCCAGAGAAAAAAGAGAGAGATCCTAGCAGGAAAGAAAAATGTTAAATTTGCAGTGTCTACTGCCTTTTTATATTTGTGCAAAAAAAAAAAAAAAGAAAAGAAAAGAAAAAAATGAAAAAAAAACCTCAATATTAAACTCAATATACCCAAACTTGATTTATTTGATGTATAAAAATTCTGAATTTGGAATAGTTTACTGTGCCAAAGGAATCTGGTGAAATTAACTTTCGTGATATCGGTGAAAAAAAATACGTAAAGCAAATTAATATCACAGAAACAACAGAAGTGCAATGGATGCTTTCTTTTCCCCTTTTGTAACTATTCAAACTCCTGATTTAAAATCTCTCTTACCGACTTGCAGAAACATTTACAGACTCTCTATAACATTGAGTTTGAGAAACCTTCCCCATGCCAGCCAGCAGGTGTGAATTGAAAGGTGCTTTGTAGGCAGATGCTTCTAAAATTACTTTTTTAACTACAACAACACAATCTTTTTTCATTTCTTTAAACTACTTGTTCTCTCAGAGTTCTTTCTAAGACTTAGAGTTCTTCATCACATCTTTCCTAAGGTCAGGAAAAATGTGCAGTAAATACAAATGTAGACTAATATTTATTGAGCAGCTAATATGTACTGGCACCTTGTTAGGAAGGAACTTCATATGTCTTCCAAACCTTACAAGGAATCTGTCAAAAACTCTTTTTCTCAGATGAACAAAATCCTAGACAGTTCTCTTAGTCAATAAGTAGTTGACTGGGACATGAACACCAACTTACCTTTCTATAACTACTATACTGTTTTTCATCTTATCACATGCTTTAGGGTGTGTAAGTTTCTCCCCCTTTTTAAGTGTATTTTAACATCTCCGGAATTACAGTTCTTCAAAAGATGCTTGAAATATCCTGTTCTCTTTACAGAGGAGGAAAATGGTGTCTCCCCAGTTTTTTAAAGCTCTCTCCACAGTACGCCACAGAGTTCCCTTTCTTAGAAGTCAGTTTCGTTGGAGCCTGATTAGTTGATGAAAATTGATCTTCCCACCAGCAATGGGAACGCTTTTTACTCTGATTATGGACCTTATGGCCATCTTTTGAAGAAACTCATTGTTAGTATTGGAGCCATCGGTACCATACGAAAAAGTGGCTGTGAGATTCAGCCTGGGTTCTATTGTTCCTAGTTACTAATTGTTTACAAAATCTGAACCCAATAGAAAGCAGATTGCTTGACATAAGAAAATAATATATATGAGCAGAACAGTTCAAAATGAAAATAAGATGGTATAGGCATCTGATGAGTTCAATTAAAGCATTTGATAACCTAACAGGATTTACCATAGCAAATCTCACACTTTTTGTTTCCTTGACTTCCAGTATGTTTATGCATTTTTTCCCCACTGTGACTCTATTTTAATTTTTGTCTTCCTGAGTCTGCACAATATTATGGTAAATCGAGATGTTCTCATCTTTTGCTAGAATAGTCTAACAAATATTTCTTGATTCATTGAAACAACAACAACAAACCAACAGCTGAGAACAATACTTCATTGTACTTTGTTTCCTTGGGAAGGGAATATAAAGCCCTCTGTTTTGTCATGAATAGATGAAAGATAATCCGCTTCTCAATGGGGCACTGTTTCCAAACCTGTTTTATCTTTGGGCCTGGGATTTTCTCTGGGCTGCAGTCAGCTGGTCGGTCAGCTCTGAGGTGCCAGGGTGAGAAACAGACTTGCCTAAGAACCAAGTTTGGAACCATCATATCGAACTCAGCATGGATAGAAAACAAACAAACTGACCTATGATGAATCATCTTCTACCTCTTTAAAAACATTCAAAGACATAACATGGGTCTATTCATTCATCTGTTCAGAGTTTTAAAGTCCAAATTATATTGAAAAATTATTTTTTCCACAATCTATGTCTGCAAATGAATGTTTGTTTTGTTTTTTTCCACAAAAAACAGCTGACACTTATTGAACGCCCATTTGATTCCAGGAAATAAAATATGCATTCAGGCTAGAAGCAAACAAATTTTTAAAAATCAGCAAGGTAGATAAAGTTCAGGCTAAAGAGAGACCGACTTTGCCTCAAGTATTGGCTTCTTTTCTTTTTTTAATGCTCTAAACTTAGACTATGTCTCTCACTGAGTTTCAGTCTTATCTGCAAATTGGAAATCATGCTAGTTGTCTGGGTATTTCACAGGCATAATACCTAGCACCTCTCTTCTCTACCCAAGTTTTGAGAAAATTGAGAAAAATAAGAATTGGCAATTGTCATCTGAGTTAATGATAAATCTTAAATAAGAAGCTATAGCTTAGTGTCAGAGCCAACCAGACCTACTACATGAATCTCAGAATGAAACACATTACCATCCTGTCTATGTCTGCCTGGGTCTGGGGGGCTAAGGGCACCAAGATTAGAAGTAGGGTGTAGAGGAACTTCACTGCTTAGGGACAAAGGAAAATAAAGAATGAAAGAAAAGAATAGGAGTGGCAGCCATAGGCCAAATTCATTACCTTCAAATTAATGATCCAATAAACTATTTCATTTCTTCTAGTAGAATAGAGATTAAGGGTTACAAAAGGTCAGGATTGTCCCTACTGGGAGGACCTTCTGAAGCTGGAAAGAGCCATTTCCCCAGGACATTCCTGCAGGTTTCTCGCATCTTAGGACATTTGTGCACAGATATTAAACTTGTTGTCAACTAGGGAAACAAGAGGAATACCAGCCATTTTTCAGGAGTCTTGGGTCTAGTATCATGGACTCTTCCAGGCAGCCACCCCTCCTTCGGACTTTTCCTTGCACCTGCAGGCGCTTCACATTTTGCTCTCAGCACATTCTAAAATGAGCCAGCATAGAAGGTTAAATAAAATGACTCTGAGGTTACAGTTTACCCACAGCTGAACACCCACACCCTGTTCTATTTCTCACCTTGAACTCTGTCCAACCACATTATCCAGCCCAATAGATCAGGTCAGTGAAAAGAAAAAAAACAAAGGTTAAATGACAACCTTAGGAATTGAAAGAAGAGTCCTTTCCAAGGAGAGATTCCAGGAGGGAATTTTCCAAGTAGTATATCTCCTTGGAAGTTTAAGTTTGTATCTTATATACAATAGATGAGTATCCAAAAGAACTAATCCTCGACCAAATGTTCCTCCTTTTGCAAATCAAAGATGAATAATACTCACATATTCTATAATACAACCAGCCCTGCTTCTAGTCTCTTTAGACTTAGTTATGCCGATGTTATGTTACTTTTTCATTCAGCAACTGCAGCCTCTGCTGTTTTCTCAGAAACAGCTGTTGTTTCTTCAGGGCTTTAGGGGTTAAATTAGTTTAACCCCAAGACGCCAACGCTCGTGACCTTTCTTTGCATGTTGTAATAGAAAGAAACAAACCTACATAATTATCACCTATACATCTAGGAAACAAGATCATCTTCAGCTACAAAAGATTCATCCCAGAAAGTGGTATCAAAACCTAGGACTTGAAATTGCCAAAAACTGTGCTTTTATCTATTTTGACAATGGCTCTCGGTTCATGGCAGCGCCCCAGAATTTGAGATACATAAACTTGCCCAGTTGAGTGTAAGGCATGAGGTGTGACCTGGTAACGCATATGAAAGGCATAGGACAGTGGCCTTAGCTTCTGCAAACAACACTAGCATCATGAATGAAATATGCAGGTGAATGTCTTAATGGCATTGTCTCCCACTATGGTACACACCCTGAATCACTCCTTGCCCTTCAGTTTGCATATACATAATCGTTTCTGCTCTAGTGTGACATAGGTAGTCCTCAAAATCACCACCATGTGCCAAATCAGGCAATATAAATCATAAAGGTTGGACACGTTGGCTTAGGGGTATAACATTCACAAACTTCATCATAACACATTTTTTAAAAATATTAGACCTTGGCTGGTGGCACAGTGGATAAGGTGCTGGCCTGTGAACCCAAAGGCCACTGGTTCAATTCCCAGCCAGGGCACATAACCAGGTTGCAAGCCAGGTCTCCAGCCAGGTCTGTAGCTGGAGGCAGGTGAAAGGCAATCATACATTGATGTCTCTCTCCTTCTCTGCCTCTTTCCCTTTCCCTCTCTCTGGAAATAATAAAACATGGTAGCACATGGTAAAGGGTTAAGAAATCCTGAAATACTACAATAAGTATGTCACCTACAGTTTGCCTGTGGCAGTGGGGAGAATTGTCTGCCATGTATGTATGGTGAGCTGGGAAGAGTGTTCTCTGAGTTCAGCAGAAAGTTGTACCAGCAGATGTGAATGGGTGTGGCTCACCGTCCTTGTGAAGTGTGATGTTACCATCCTTTGTGTACTGCCAGGTGGCTCTGTCCGTCTGAGTGCAGTTTTCTGTGTTAACCTCATTGATAAAAACCACTTAAGCAAACAGAAAATTTGTGTTCTCCTTAAGTTGGTTCTTAGCATACCAGCCACATTGGAATAGGTTTACATTTTCAAAACAAGGAGAACTAATGATACGTACTTATAAACCAGAAGCCACAGTCTCCTGGCTGGCCTGGACAGAATGTGATTTATGAGAATGTGATCTTTCAAGCATCATGGCTTTGACCTTGGATTTTGGCCAAGGAGGGGGTGGCCCGTGGACATATATAATAGGGAAGAAAATTCTAAAGGCCCTTGTTAGGAAGGCCATGACATCCTTATAAAGTTACTCAATTCTCTGGCAGAATTATTTGTGAGGATACAGACAATACCTAAAGCTCTGTGGTGAGGCTAAAAAGCAGGAAGAGGAAAAGAAAGAGGTGAAAAACAATGACCTGACCAATTCTTAGAAATGACAAAGGACATATGACTCACTCCGTAATATCATGGGATAGATTTGAATGGTAACCTTTTTATTGGCAAAGAAAATGAAGCCATAAGATCATAGAAAAAGATCAATATGCTTCCCAAGTCATTTAGTCAAAGCCATCAAACCTGAATTCCTCTTATTCCAAGATTGGTTGAAAAGAAGTGTCTACATTTTTACTTTGGGTGTGGCAAATAACACACTCAATCTGCCAAGAAATATAAGGGTTTGTTTTTAATAATTAAAATTGTTGAAAAATAACACGTAAGTTATATATAAAAGCCAACTGTCAGTCATTGAAAGCCATATGCAGAAAAACTTTTATCAGTGTTCTAAAAACTGTGCAAAAGAGTTAAAGTACAAAAGGATAATACAATAACAAGCAATTCATGTATTTTCACATCTCTGCAAAAACATAATTTTTGCGTATTTCTGTACCCTTTTGAATTTCCGTTTACAAAGTCAATCTTTTGATGTAGGGCCCATGTCTTTAAGGCAAAGGTTCTTAAGAAGTCAGAACAGCGTTACGTTCACAGACTTCTCAGACATCCGGTCAATTTTATCTGCACTTGCTCATTTCAGTGAAATATAAACAAGTGAGTTATTTGACATAATGTAGCAAAGCAACTGGTTGCTTGCCTTTTTTTTTTTTTTTTTTTTTTAACTCGATATCATGCTGATAGTCATTTTTTAGAACTAACTCTAAATAACTTTTCTCTGGTATTTAACAAGAGTCATGCTATAGTAATATTTCTGAAACATCCAGGGAAGGTCAGCTAGTCTGTGGCAGAGTCACACGTTGGTTGTCAAGTACTCCTGAGTTGTTTATTGTATTACATCAACATTTCTGTGTCTCTTATTTTCTTTCCTAATCTATGGGTTCTACCAAGGAATTCACTGAGCTTAATTTAACCCCTCTGTTTTTTCAAAACTTAACACACAACGGAGGACAAAGTTTGCTCTCTACACCAGTTAAATGGAATGAGTGCATTACAAGAAGGTTGGGGCTAAATTGTCCTAGGTTGCTTTTTTATATATATTAAATAATCAGATAGTAGTTGGAACCACTACTCAGTTGAGCTTTTATACATTCAGAAGGGAAAATATCCGGGATTTTATTCCTTCCTCCTTTTTAATGGACTAAGTCAATTTAAGTCACCTCGAATATGTGGGTGAGGTTGTGAATTTACAATCCAGCGTTGCTGTATTTATTATTTAAATGATCACAATCCCTCTCAGCTGCATTTATGTACATTCAAAATAAAAATGAAGCCAAGGCATGTAGAAGTCGTGTCTGGGGTTTCTGTACCCTGCCATCCTCAATGCTTCCAAAGTGAGAATGCGTCTCCTTGTTCAGGGTGAATCCAAACTGGACCAGCATCCTGCATTTCCTAGGAAACTCCAAATAAATGTAAAAAAAAAAAAAAAAAAAGTACATAACTTGCTTGGCCCACTGTTGGAATCCAGCTGTTTATGGAGAAAGGCAGAGCAGCTGCTCCACGGCCCCAGGGCAACACTTCTCAACAGTGTGGGCAGAACAGGGGAGAGCCAAGCACTCCAGCGAACCTGCCCTGGGGAGGAGGAGGCAATACCGAAGCTAGGAATTCAGAGTCCAGCGGATCTAGGAAGTCCACAGACCTGCTCAGAAGGGGAAGGGGTGAAACACATCTTAATAGAATTAAGAGAACCAGACTTTGATTTCATCATCTCCTTGAAAAGGCAATGACTTCCTTTTTCTTTCTTTCTTTCTTTCTTTCTTTCTTTCTTTCTTTCTTTCTTTCTTTCTTTCTTTCCTTTCTTCCTTCTTTCCTTCCTTCTTTCTTTCCTTCCTTTCAAGATTATATTTATTTACTTTTAGGAAGAGGGGAAGGAAAAGAGACAGAAAGGGAGAGAAACGTCAATGTATGGTTGCCTCTTGCATGCCCCCATCTAAGGACCTGGCCTGCAACCCAGGCCTGTTCCCGGACTGGGAATCGAACTGGCGACCCTTTGGTTTGCAGGTCAGCACTCAATCCACTGAGCCACCCCAGCCAGGGTGAGATACATTTAATTGCTGTTATTGAAAGAGTCCTTCTGTTTTAGGGATACTACCAAAGATGTACTTTGTCTGTTTGTTTCATCTGATGATTTTTCTTTCAAAACAGCACAACCAAAAGGATACCAACAGGGAAAAAAAAATTTTTTTTTAATCAACTAGGTTAGGTGTTTGTACAATTCCTACTATTTCCCCCAAAGTTCATGGCATTTCAATCAGCCACCACTTTTTCACAATCGCCAAAACCCAGATCGCAATGCAAGATGCATTGTTTCCACACTGGCCTGTTCTCCCTTTTACCAAGCGCTGTGGTAATAGCCATCCTTTGAACCATGATTCATAACCATGAGTTACAAAATGAGCAGGTGAACCTCAGTTTTCAAATCTAGGGGGAGAACATTTGAACGGAGAGAAGACAAGACTACTGTGTGACGCTGTGTAGTTGGTTCTGTCCAAAGACACCCATCTGAAGGAAAACTTAAAATCCAGCTCCAAGTTTTCTGCCCTAACTGAGCCCTTGGAACCCAGGTCCAACTTCCCAAGGAAGGGACACCTTTCTCTCAGCGCAAATGCGCCACCTGTTGGCCAAACCCCGAGAGGTGGGCAATGGGCAATGGTCTCGGGGAAAGAGCCTATTCTTCCAGCAGAAGCCCTGCTGGGGGAGATGAGAACCTCTTGGAGAGATGCCTCCTTTTTGAGACAAGAAACCGATGCCAAGGCTGCCTGCATAATTTGCAGAGCCCTGAGTGCCGAGCGAAAAGGCAGACCCATGGTTCAGAAAATAGGAAAAAAGCAAGCAGGACGCTGAGCACTAAACTATAAAGAAAACTTTTTTTCTTTCCTCTGTGATATCTCTCAGTTTGCCATGGTGTTTTTTGTTTGCCTCGTGTTAGGCGCTTACTGTCGTGTCCTCAGCAACGAAATTTAAAAATCTGACCATGAGTTAGCATGGATTCTCATTCGTTCTACATGGTCACAACGCCAGGGATTGGTTTTGGTTTTGGTTTTTAATTTGAAAGCTTAAACGTATTTTTCTTTTTTCTTTACAATGCAATGTGCAGATGATGTGTTGTGGCCCCTGAAGCCTGTGCGGTGTTGTTTGACCAGTGTCACCCACGTACATTAAATGCAAAGAAAAATATGCCAGTTTTAAATGCAAATAAAAGAGCATTTCTAGTATGCAGAATCACCCGATTTTTACCGTGTGTATTTTATAGGTCAAGCATGCATGTGCATTTCCTTCTTTCCTTCTTATCGGAGCAATGGAATGCTCCAGGAAACTCCTTTTACAATTTTTACTCCACTTCTGAACACACACCCCATTAACCCTCACTTCCTGTGGCTTGCTGGTGAATAAAGAAAAATTGAAAGGAAAAGGAACTCTGGACACTTACTATCTTCCTGTCCTCATCATCATTTTCAGCTACGTGTTTGGCAGATCCAGGGAAGTAACACACATAAGAAAGAATATGGTAAGTTCCTTGTTTTGTATGTTTTCTAGAATGTCAATGCCTTCTTTCCACATTCTCCTTTCTTGGTCACCTTTTCCCACAGTTATTAGCTGGAATGGAAGGGGTCATTGGGTAAGAAGTGGAAAATGCCGTATGGCACGAGCCTTGGACCCAAACATTCAGCAAGGGAGGAGAAGCATTTATCTACTGGCTTCTGTGCATCTTTGTTAAAAGTTCCTTCCCATGGGCCATTAACTTCCCGCGAGTTCAAGGGCAAACATGGATGTGCACCAAATGAGTTGCTGTTGTAGTCATCACAGAAACGCCCAGAAATAGGCAGGTGCCATGCTGTCTGGACTCCATGTGAGGCAGGGCTGGGCCAAAATCAGGGAACAGTGAGACAGGGAGAATCTGTTAGGATGCATAAGAAGGGCCCCATATTGGTGCATTCCCAGGTTCTCAGGAGGAATTTTATCGTGGCCTCGCCATTTCAACTCTGGGGGTAGGCAAGGCTGTTTCTTCATCAGGTGTTCCCCCTTCGGGGTGCTGACTTTGGGAAGTTCACTTCATACGACTTGTCACCTGTGAAATGTTGGAGTTCCATTGCCCCCTTCCCCATGGACCTCTGGGTAGGACTTAAATGACTCTAGACCTGCTCTCTCACCCTTCAAAGTTCATACCTGGTCCTAAGAAAATAGTCCCATGGTCTGAAAATGCAGTTACTTTTGAAACAAAGAAGCAAGTCACCTCTTCTTCACCAGCCAATGCAGCTTCTTCATACTCTCCAGATTTGGGTAGAAGTTAGACCCCACTCCATCATATCTTCAAATAATGGGGGACCTGCCAGGCCATCCAAGTAATCTTGTTAGAGCCTACTCTCTCTAGGCTGGGGAGCAACTGAGTAATCCTTCACCTTTGGGATATTCGGTGTCTCCCAAGAATTCTCATAGCACCCCCATATTTTATATCTACAAAGTGGGCAAGAGAGTGCAAGAAGAATGGACTAGACTCCAGTAGTGACCTTGGTAATTCCTCCACAGTGGTCTGTGTCACACATATGGTTCCATTTTTTTCTTGACATCTGCTTGGTTTTAGCAATCTGGTATATTCACACAAGTAATGGTTGAGTAAGAATTTAAAATTGAGTCCATCTCACCTTAAATACTCTATTCTTTTCAGTAAAAAAAAAAAAAAAAAAACAACTTTGGTGATTGATTTTAATAGTGATAAACATACCTGAAACAATCTATTTGTTTTTTAAATCAAAGGTGGGCTTTTGTTTTATTTTTCAAAAGATTTTATTTATTATTTTTATAGAGAGGGGAAGGGAGAGCA
Source organism: Noctilio leporinus (assembly GCA_004026585.1). Classification (NCBI taxonomy): domain Eukaryota; kingdom Metazoa; phylum Chordata; class Mammalia; order Chiroptera; family Noctilionidae; genus Noctilio; species Noctilio leporinus. The sequence continues at coordinate 35,588 of PVIW01004432.1, read as the reverse complement.
GCAGAGAGGGAGAGAGACATCAATGTGTGGTTTTCTTTCACCTGCCTCCAGCTACGGACCTGCCTGGAGACTTGGCTTGCAACCTGATTATGTTGCCCTGGCTGGGAATCGAACCTGCAACCTTTGGGTTCGCAGGCTGGTGCCTTATCCACTGTGCCACCAGCCAGGGCCATAACAATCTAATTTGAAAAAAGAAAGAAAGAAAGAAAGAAACGTCTACATTGGGGTAAAGCTTAAGGGAAATCCTTAAACTCCTATTGATACAATTTATATGGGACTAACCTTCGTTCTTTCAAACTGAGAACAAGTCTTATCACACTCCTTGGAGATGTTGCAACCCTTGCTGGTTTCAGTAGTTGAAAATTACCATATATTTTACACTAGAACATTCCCATACAGTTTAATTTATGTACAGAGTATAATTTTAAAATTCTGAGATAGAAAACACCTCCATTAACTTTAATAATCTAAAATGCAAGGTAGATAGAGTTGAGGAATCTGTTTTTTATCCTTACTATGGGCTCTAGTGAAATTGCATAAAATTATGCATGCTATATTGTAATGATTATCTGAAAAAGAACTGGAAATTTGCGCCAACGTTCGCTGGTTTTACTATGAGTTGAAACATTTTGAGGGTCAAATAAAAGTAATAGCACCTACTAAGATGTTAACACAATTATTGTTGTCTTGATGAGGGGAACCATAAATTCCATACAAGCCAGGAACAAAAACACGTTGACCTCAGTCGAAGACACACTAAGATCGGTCAAAAGAAATGTCAAGCGGAAAGGAGGAGAAATTCCATGAATTATTTCCACAGTTGGGAATTTGACTTTGGGGGCTGACATGAGCACAAATTAGGATAACGTTAAATGATGGTATTTTTTATGTGAAGAGACTCAGGTGGAGTTTAGAGCCAGTGCCCCTGCTGGTGGTAGGGTTGATGGAAGAACACACTACCTCGCCTGAGGTTAACTCTTCCCAGATGGTGTCGGGGCTAATAATATAGAAACTGAACATCTTTAAGTGGCCCGTTTCATTTAAAATCATAGCTACTTGCTTACTTCACAAGAAAGCTATCAACATTTTTTTCATCTGTTTTAATCCCAAGGAGGAATGCCCTAAATGACTTATTTTGCCAGCAAGGCCCCTCGCCTTCATGTCTACAATGGCTGTGAATTAAATAGGCTGGGAACCGTCTTTACGCCACTCTTCCCAGGTAGGTAGCCCCTTTTATTAATCCAAGAGACATCACCGGAGGATAGTGAGAATTGTGTTTTGCCTTTTAACATATATTCTCTCCAGCCCTAATGAGCTGGAAATAAGACATCTTTTCCTTATTTCTCTCCTCTAACAGTGTGAGGGTATTTGCACCTCAGAGGAACAGAAGTCAGTAAGGAGGAAACAAGGTGGAGGAGGCTGGCTTCGGAAAACAATGAGCATCCCGTTCCCATTTGTACTTTCATAAAAATGAGACTATTCAGTGTTAAAAGTCTTGCTGCATTTCCTTGAACATCACCCTCACCCAAGTCCTGTTGAGTTAAATCAGGAATATCAGAAACCTTTTCCTGATATTGGCCAGTGCTCAGTGCATGTTTGATTCCCCAATACACAACTTCAGTTCCTTGCAATCACCCTGTGTCTAGGTTTCTGCTCACTTGCCTCCCTCTTGGGGATGGGGGTGGGGGTAAAACTCCAGCCAGCTTGCAGACCGGTTGCAGAGTAATCAGAAAAGTGCAAAAGTGAGACTCCTAATGCGGTAGATTCTGTCATCAGTTTTGGAAGAAAGGATGGGGGTATGTCCGCATATGTCCATCTTGTTACCCAGAGTTATAAAAGGGAAGCTCTCAGTTTCACCTATGAGCCTAATCTATGATTTCTTTCTTCCAGTTATTCAAGTCCTGGAGACTTTGAGAAGGATCCTACAGTAAAAATGAGATGGCAACAACATTTGGGGTCCCTGTCACATGATGCCCTCAGGTTTCTACCTGGAATGATTGTTCCAAACCTGCAGAGTTAAAACGAGCCATTCATCTCTAGATCTTTTTTCAAAAACCCTATACTTATATGGCCTGGAATGCCTCGGTATCAAACAATGAAACAATGTGTGTGTGTGTGTGTAAGAGAACTTCTCTTAAATTCATTATGCCTAAGTAGAATTGCTTTTAAAAGTTAATTCTTTTATCTTCGCCGATCACAAGCTCTGACTTCAGAGCTCTGAGTGACTCAGATTTCACACCATCATCCCCTCCAACCCCATCAGCTCAGAGGAAAGCCCCTGGCCCCTGGCCTGGCCTATCCTGGGGAGTCCGGGAAATGTGACCGAGTTGGAAATGCTCGAGAGGGAAAGCCCAGTTTAAAGTTTTACAAACCTCATTGGTTAGGCCATAACGTTCTCCTTCAAAGCAGACAATAGTAGGAAGCTAGATCTACCTGAGAGAAAATGCACACACTCTCACATACTCACACAGCCCAATAACAAAACGAGTAATTTCGAATTTAAAAGATTTAGACTTGGATTTACAGCTAGCTCAGAATTTTGCCAGATGCCTTTAGATGAGGTAGTTAACATTTCCTGGCTTCTGTGCCCCCTTAGAAAATTAGAGATGTTATCCACTTCTAGGACAATTTCTTGTTCCTAGCAGCCTTGCATCAAACTGTAGCAGATGATGTTATTGGAAGGAACAAACAAACAACAAACAAACAAACAATAAACAAACATCTTGGATTTTAGCTGACTCAGAGATAGGAATAAAAGTTCAGCCAGAAATTTCCCCTGCGCAATTTCTTCGGAACAGATGCACTTTACTAGTGATTTATTTATTTATTTATTTATTTATACAAGATTTTATTGATTGTTTTTCTGGGAGAGGGGAAGGCATAGAAGCAGAGAGGGAGAGACACATCAATGTAGGGTTGCCTTTCACCTGCCTCCAGCTAAGGACCTGGCTGGAGACCTGGCTTGCAACCTGGTTATGTTGCCCTGGCTGGGAATTGAACCGGTGACCTTTGGGTTTGCAGGCCAGCACTTTATCCACTGTGCCACCAGCCAGGGCTCTCGTGATTTATTTTTACAATAAGAGGCATTACTTATTCAGAAAGAACATGGCATATTATTCCACGGATAAACTCGTGTATAACGGTACAATGCCTCTGTAGGGCTGCAAGCACAGGACGACCCTGCCATCTAGTGGTAGCATGGAGTTTTACAGCCATATTATGGACTCCTCCGTAATGAGTTTTATTCCCCTAAAATAAACAAAGCCAAGTTAAATAAATACAGAAAAGTTGTTTTTGTTTTTTTTTAAACTGAGCATACACATGGTTCAACAACCACAATGCTTTTTTGGGGAAATGAACAGATGTGATGTTTTTTTTTCCTTTACTTTTTCTTAAGGAGACCGTCATTAATTGATACCTTTCACATTGATTAAGGACTTTGTATGCATTAGGCACTGTGGTAGGCCATGAAGATGGGTGACTTAACAAAAACAGGTGTCTGTCCTCAAATAGTTCAAGACCTGGAACTGGAGGCGAATGCTGTTATAATGTGAAGGTCATGGCCAGGGAAGTGAAATGGCTGGAATTGGAAGGTAGGCATATGTTTAAGCTTTTACATAAACCGCCAAATTATTATTCTAAACTGATTGTACCATTTTGCATGCCCACCAACAGCCTCTGAGAATTCCCATCCTTGCACATCGTTCCCACCCCTTATTATAATCAGCCTTTTAAATTTTAGCCTAACACGTGTGTGATGTGCCTCTGTGGTTTTAGATTGCATTTCTCTAATGACTAATGGTATTGGGCATGCTTTTTCCCCCAGGTTTACCTGCCACCCTATGTATTTCTTTTTTGTTGTTATTGTTGTTAAATACTTGTTTCACCCCTTCTTAATTGTGTTATTTGCAGAATGTATTGAAAGGCTGCTGACAGGTTTAGCCCGAGATCATGGCTCTGGAAGCCTGCCCATCAGTGAAGCCACGTGTTTTGGAAATGCACCTGTTCCCCAGCCTCATTTCCAGGAATGGCCTTGTCAGTCCCTAAGAGGTTCACCTGGATAAGCACACGTTCACCCTTCTGAGCAGCAAAGGCTGCCAATCCTTGAACTTGACCTTTTCCAAACTTCTGTATAAAATAAGCTTCCCGCCTTGCAATTAGTGACACGGTGCCTGAAAGTCATAGTCCTGCCTTACATAAGTAGGCAGTGCATTCGGTCTTTCCCCCCCTCGAATATTAAGTGATGTCTTCTTCACCATTTAATTTACCTAAAACTTATTTATTTTTTTTCCTGAATGCTTTGTGACTTAGGAGAAATCTGTTTTTTCCTTTCCTTGAAGGAATTTTTTCATTAACAGTTATGGATGAGTCCATCCTTTCCCCCTCTTACTTAAGTATCTTTTCATTATAAATGGAATTCTTCTATAGTCTTGAGTCTATACAAAGCACTTTACCATGGTATTTTTTTCTTTGCACTTGCAAGAATTTTTTTTTTTTTTTGCTGGAAAAGTAAATGCTAATTTGCTACTAAGTGGTGCCGTTTTCCTCTGGATGGCTTCTCTCACGCAATCTCTCTTAATTTAGAAATCAAGCTACAATACCACTAGATGCAGTCAGCTTAGTTATTCTTGTAGCTGAAGATGTGCAATTCCTCCCTTTCATCAGGAGGGAGCTTTTAAAAAACCTTTGGACTTGCTGATGGAAAATAGCACTGAAGCAAACTGTGATGTTTCATGAAACTGGAGATTCCAGGATTTTTGCTCCACATGCCTTACAACTTGACTTCCAGAAACATGGAGGAAGTGGTTGTGGAATGAATGAATGAATGAACAAATGAATGAATGTCTTCCTCTGTGTATTTAGGCATGAAGACCTTATTCCTAATTACAAGTGACTATAAAGTGGTTGGGTGGACAACTGAGCAAATAGCACCTGTGAGTTAAATGTAAGCGTTACACTCTGTAGCATCACCAGGAGAGAAGCTATTATTTTCCAATCAAGGGCTGTGGACCATGAATACTGTGGGTTACCAGAACCTAGGCTTGCCAGATACCAATCTACATGTGGGCTCAGAATGAGTGTTGATTGTTTTAATCACAAAATTCTCTCTTGTGATCTCCTTAGATGTGATATCAGTTGCTTCTTCCTCCAATTCAACATTTTTTTCATGAAGTAACAGCTTGGTCACTTAACACTGGACCTGTCCCCCTCCCTGACTGGCATCTCTGGGGCAGAAATGGTCATGTGTTCGTGATGCTCCAAGGTCAACTGGAGAGGAACAAAGAAAATGTTGTTCCCACGTTTCCATGTCTAAGTGGACTCAGCATATCTTTATTCTGTTCTTCCAAACGTTGTCATTTTCCCAATGCTCTTCACATCTTTCAAATTTGGAAAATAACCCCATAGGAATAAAACAGTTCATTGCCCAACAGATACACATGTTGTACTCACTTTCTTGTTGGTCTAATTTTTTTCATTGCTATCAAAATACTATTGTGGTAGGGTATACACATTTGGCCCACTATCAAGGACAGATTAAGAAAAGACAGAAGAGACATGATATGAAAGGTACTGTGATATCCTGAGTTGGACCCTGGAACAGAAAGGGAACATCAGTGGAAAAACTAGTGAGATCCGAATGAGATTTGAAGTTAGCCTGCCGTAACAGGTCCCAGTAAACAAAGTTAATTTCTTTGTTTTGACAAATGCATCATGGAAGAGTACTATGTTAACATAAGGAGACCCTGAATGAGGCAAAAAGGAAGTCTTCGTATTATCTTTACAGTAGTTCTATACATAGAAAAATTGTTCCAAATTATGTTGTGTATTAAAAATTAAATGTGTAACCATGTACTTCAATGGGTATATTGGAGTGTTTTTAATAAACTGTATCCTTGTTACTTCTAAAATGAGACTATTTTATTTATATTTTTTTGTTCACCGTGTGTAGCACATGAAATCTACTTAAGAAATATTTTACAGTGACCGAATTACGGAAGATGCAATTTCCAGAAAGAATTGTATTTTCACTTGAGCCACTAGGTGGCAGTATCAGCACTTCGGTTAATACTCGTTCTTCCTCCAGAAGTAAAACCCGCAGTTTGAAACCCAACGCTATTTGAAAGATGTTGAGACATGCATGACATTCTTATATATATAGTAGCAGGAAGAATTCCTAGTATTGTGATGAAGATCAGAAAAGATATGAACTGGCTGTGGACAGGAATCCAGGATTCTGAGATATCCAGAAATAAAGTGGAAAAAAAAATCCAGCCATTTATTTAAACATTTCCAGATGCGGACATAAGTGCCGTTGGACAGATAGCACATCTGGAGAATTAACGGACATCTATCTTTCCCAGACATAAGTGTAGCGTGCAATGTCTGAACCTACCCGGGCATGGAAGGCGAAAATGATCAGAATGGAGCCGCCAGTGTGTCCTAGCGGAGATATGTCTGCGTGCAGGAGGACCATTTAGACTGGCTGGTCCATCTGCTTTCTCCTTTTACACCTTGTATCACCCGGGAAATAAAAGCACTTTCTCATATTGGCAATGCAAAGCGCAGCTGCAAGCCAAATTCTAAAACCAATGAAGAAATTAGAATGGATTCTGATCTCAAAAGAAAACAAAAACAAAGAAGCCGCTTGCTTGCGGTTTCCCGTTTATTAAGTTCAGTAGTTAGTGAGTAATCCGACATTCAGACAAGGTATGACTAGTTATGTCTTGAATAACTATGCCCAACAAATTTTCTGGTCTCTGGGTAAACTCTTTCAGTAGGTATTGATAAAGCTATGAAAAGAAACAGATTTTTTCCCAGAAAGATTATACGAGGCACAATACAAAGTGAAATCTAGTGATTCAGTATTTTGAAAACTTTGCATTTATTGATTTTAAAGATAGAGAAAGAGGGAGAGAGAGAAACATTGATTAGTTATTTCACTTATTTGTGTATTCATTGGTTGAGTCTTGTACGCGCCCTGACCTGGGACCGAACCCGCAAACTTGGTGTGTTGGGCTCTAAGGAACGGAGCAACCTGGCCAGGGCTAGTGAGTTAGTCTTAATTTGATAAGTATTTATTGACTCACTGCTGCAATCCACGGTTTAGATGCTGGTGGTACTGAAATATACAATAAGGGATTTGCTCTTGCTCATTTTCTAAGCACACAAGCTTTTAGGTATGTGTTGTGTATGAACTACATCTGTACATACTTTTCCAGTTAAAGGATGCTATACATCTGGGAAAGTCCTGTCCCAAGTGCAAGAAAAACACATAGACCAGTAAAGGAGTTATGCTTCCAACAGAGAAGGCCTAACCATCAACATTTGAGAAGTAACTGTCCTGATACTGAAACTTGTACTGCTAAGGGATGATTAACATGCAACACTTTCTAGCAATAGGATCCAATCCTTTTTATTTACTTGTACACATAATCTCCGCAGTTGAAATTTACACAATGTTTGAACAATGCTTTGCACGGTGACTGCCAACCACATCCGTAATCATTGGGTTTGTGATCTTGAACTAAACACACCCTTCTCTACTCTTCTTTCCTTTATCCTGATATCCACTCGGTTATCTTACTTTAGGTTCTTTGGGGCAAAAATTCCAATAAGTGGTGTTCCGGGGATTACATGTACTAGCTCAAGGCCTTTCATGTCTGCAGGCTTGGGTGTGAAGTCAGAAAGCACTTGATTTAGAGCGCAGGCCACTCTGAATCAGTCTTTCCTGCTTGGAGAGTTGGCTCTGCCTTCTCATTCCCTCTAATAATTAATCAACATCTATGGTCATAAGCAACTTTTTTTTTTTCTTTTTTTCAGCCGTTGGGCAATTACAAGATAGCATTTTTGATCAAAGGACACCTGCATAATGGTTTGTGGACACTTACGGTCCAGAAAGATAAGGCACAATACATACTCAGGAAAATTTCTGCCCAGCACAACTCTGTCAATCTGCCACCCGAGCAAGATAGAGGGACAGCCCCTGGCAGCGGGGAGATGCTAGAAGGTGTGACTCCACCAAAGTGTGGCTGGGACAACTCAATGCAGCTTACCTAATTCCTCCCACAGGTGTTGTCTCCGCATCTGATACAGATAAAAGGAAGAAAGGATAAATCTAGGCAGTTGCTGTGTGTTCTAGTTTGGTTGTCTTTATCCAACAGGAAATTTTAATCACTTTATAATATACTTAATGGCGTGTATATCAAATATGTAAGTGGACAGAACATTTCATTCTACCATTTGTGCTTAGAAATATGTCCAGTTTATTTCAAGACAGGCAAAATACTCCAATAAATAAAAAATCTTACACTTAAAATTTTTCAATGGTATATCCCTAGACTTGAAGTGTTTCCACAGAAAATTACATGTCTTTTTTTAAAGAAAACAAGGTAAAAAAGGTAGAGTTTGTGTTTCCTTAATTTTTTAGGGTTCATTTCCTGATTTAAAAAAAAAAATCAGGTCTGTAGATATGCTAATAAAAAAAATAAAACTAAACTAAAGCTAAAGGATTTGGGGAACAACAACTACACAAACAAAACGAATGAGTTTCTGAAAAATCCAAAGAATTATTCATCATTTTAACTATTAACTGCCAGGTCTTTCAGGACACAGTCCCCTTCTCTCCTGCTCGCTTTGCTCATTTCCTTCTGAGAGGTCGTCATTCTGCTTAGTCATTGCCTAAGATTCTTTAAAAGTCGGCCCTTCTTAAAATCTTCTTCTAGACAGAAGGTAATTTGGGGGAAGAGAAACCAGCTGAACTGGCCTACAGCTAAACACGACCTGTGGAAAGAACGTCGTGTGGGAGGCTTCGAGCCCAGAAGCGTGCACGGTGCGCCCGCATGTGTCCCGGGCGTCACGGTAAAACACCCGCCCGGACCCCGCCGGCACATGGTTTATACCTGCCGGCGAAGGCATAAACAGAGGACGAATGATGATGAATGTGCACTTGCTGCTGCAGAAACCCCTTTCAAAAGGAGGGAGGCTAACACAAACAAAGGCGAGCTGGCTGCAGGCGCGGGCCCCTGCCTGGTGCCAGGTGAGCTCGCGGATCGCCACTGCCCGGTGCCCGGAGGAGGCGGGCCCATCCCCGAAAGCGCAGCCAGGGTGGTCGTCCGTGTGCACAACTCAAAGCAAACAAGCGCAAGCTGTAGCCAGATGTGGGGGCTTTCGGGTTCACCGGCGGTTCCTGGGGTACTGGGAGTCGAAGGAGCTCGCGCACGTTCCGCCCTCCACCAGGAAACGGGGAGACCGGAGCGCCCCCCGCCCCGCATCTCACCAGCCCTCAGTCCCAAGTTGGCTCTTGATTGCCGCAAAAGACACCGTGTGTGCTCCTTCTCCAAGACCCCTGAGCAAATATAACGCCTTGGATTCATCAGCAACGATTACGGAACTTCCACTTGTTATAGCAAATCTGATTGGCCAATTATAGCCCAGGTCCAGTAATAAATCTCCTAGGACGTCGTGTCTGACCTCATCTCGTCCATAGCTTTTGTGAAATATGGCATCGGCCCGTGCTACTAAGAGGAGAGAATTTGTCTTGTTACCTCTCTGGAAAAAAAAAAAAACACACACACACACACACACACACAGAAAGAAAATTCTTCTTTTCAGAGGCAGGTCATGGTCCCTTTCGCTCTCCCACCTACCCAGCTCCGAAGTCAGTCGCTTTATTTGTTCTTCTGACTTCTGAGCTGTTCTTTCGCTTTGACTTCCTTCCTCACTCGCCTCGCACCCACCCCAGAAGCAAAACGCAGCAATTTCAATGAAATGGATTTTTTTGCAAACAGTTCCCTTTCCAAGGGGAGCCTGGAACGTCCCTTTGAGCACTGAAACTTTTATTGATGTTCTCTACATACTGGTCAAAATGAAACCAAATTTCATTTTACCTCATTGAGAGTCTGTTTACTGAAGTCACTAAATCACCCGGTTTCTGACCTCCGCTTGAAGTTCAAACCCTTTTTCACAGCCATTAACTTTTTCAGCGTCCCAACCAAGCAGATGTGTGTGCGGTGGCTTAATCTTTTCCATACCGGGGGACACAACAGGCCCCTACCTGACAGTGGGCTCGGGCCACAGCACCCAAACCTCATCCATCAAACCCAATTTGCCCATGTTGTTTACATATGATAAATTAAAGGAACTTTTTTTTTTTTTTTTCGTGTCACAGAATCCTACGTTTGCTCAGCAATTAAAATAAGAGGCCCTGGGATGGAAGTGTTTGTATCAACAGCGGTACTCTTTCAAGTAAGCCATGGTGTCCTCCGCCCAATTGTTTCTTTAGACGCTTGTGAAATTCACATGTGTGAGTCAAAGTCTCGAATTCAAGTCAAAAATGCTCAATTGTATCAAAACGTCTTGTAACAGACACAGATTGTCCTCTGCTCAAAAATGCTTCTCCCAGGGAACTATGGTGAGGGCCTTATTGGATATATAAACTGAAGAGGAAAGATTGAAAGAAAGCCCTACACTAAGAAACTGGAAACAGGAGCTGACATTTTTGCATATGACTGGTGGAGACGTACTACATTTTATTATTCCAAGAGAGCATGGCAATAATTATCTCTTTTAAAAAGTAATAGAAAAGGCTAACATTTTTATTGCTTATTGCCAGGAAGTAAGCACTATTTATTTACATCGCCTGATTTCATTCCCCCAAACATTATGATACAGGAGTAATTATCTCATTTTCCAGAGAAAATGGAGAAATGAATGTTTTAGAAAAAAATGATTAGCTTCCTCTTCTATTAGGTTAGGCCCAATGTTACGTTTCTCAGTCTTTGTGCTGGTATCTACGATAATAGAAAACTGAGAAGGCATTGAGTACCTATTCTTTTCTTTGGGAGAAAAAAAATACTCTAACCTTGATTTTTTTTAGGTCTAAATGATTTCTTTCAGATTCTGGATGTTTTAGTTCAGAATGGGTTGCTACATTTGTTTGCCTTTATGGCCCACAGAATGGATGGCTTCTGCTTTCTCTGCCTCAAACCTGTCAAATGCGAAGAACATGTGAAATGTGTGTGAAGATGTGGATGACTATTGGAATATTAGTAGCTCTGCTCCTTAAAGAAAACATACTTGCTGCCCTGGCTGGTGGCTCAGTGGATAAGGCGTGCCAGCCTGCAAACCCAAAGGTCGCTGGTTCAATTTCCAGCCAGGGCACATGACCAGGTTGCAAGCCAGGTCTCCAGCCAGGTCCCCAGCTGGAGGCAGGTGAAAGGCAACCATACATTGATGCTTCTTTCCCTTTCTTCCTCCCTCCCTTCCCCTCTCTCTAAAAATAATGAATAACATCTTTAAAAAAAAAAGAAAAGAAAAAGAAAAAGAAAACATACTTGTTACTACTGATTCCCAACCGAACAGTCAGAAATTAAATTCCTCCAAATTTCCTTTCTTTCTAATTGGAGGGTCCAGATGCCATCGGATTGAATTTTTCCTCTTGTTTACTTGTCCCTAAAGTCTCTCTGTAAGAGATTTTATTCCTCTAGGCAACCAGCTGGTTTTTCACATAGATAAGGTCAATTAATTTGACCTTGGTTTCAATATGAATGCATAATAAAAGCTGGTGCCCCAAAGACCGGATGTGGCCTTTCAAGAAAAAAAAAGTCACTTGCCAGGACAGGGAACAATAATTTATGACCTCATAAACCCCAGTTGAAATGCTTGTTGCTGAGCCTGGCAGTGACAAGGAGCCTGTGTGCCTTTATTTAGTTATTTTTATTCTGGGCAATAGTGAGTTGGGAACAAGGACCACGCACCTGCACTATTGACGGATGGGAAGCAGCCGCCGCCAGAAATAGAGCTGTTGTTTCTTTAAGGACCCACGAACCTCTATTTGAATTTGTGTTGCTCTGTCCTTGGTTTTCCACTGGCACAATATTCTTAAAGTCGGGCTTGGAGACTTTATTCTTGACTTTTGACTAGGAGATTAGACTAGAAAGCAAAAAACTAAAGAAGTGGAAAATTTAAATCACTATCTATAATCATTACCGAAAGGACTTCTGTTTGCAATCGGATTGATGGGTCTGTCTGCAGAGCCCAACTGTAAAGGATTTAGGAAGATGTGAGTTTTTCTATTTTAGGCTTTCTTTAAGACTGTGTCTGTAGCATGCAGCGTGCCAGTGGCGTTAGCATGCAGCATGTGTGGTATGCTTAGGGGGGTGTAGCCCTTCACATGAACATGCCATACTCGCCATCTGTGTCTACTTTTATTACGTATTTTAAATAACCATGGAGGAAACCCTTTTACCTAAATCTTTTATCACATCCCTGATTAAGTCTTAGAAATGCACCAAGCCAAGCCATATACATAACATTAAAACTATTGATAACGATTTCCTCAGTGTAATTCATCTTGAGCCGGCTGTCTCCTTAGGAATCCATTGTTTTAACTGTCCTTTTGAAAGGGGCTCTATTGTCTACCCGAATTGCAGAGAAAGCTCACTGTAGAAAATCTGTCCTTCTCAAGATGTGCCTTCCTTCCTAAACACATCTTTTCCCAGGAACATGGCTACACTTAGTTTGGGAGATTTTCACAGATAAAGAGACGTGTTTTCTGGAAACTCAGCGGTAACTGTGAATAAGGATGATTTTTTCAGTAATAATGCAATTATTACTGAAATTCAGTAATAATGCAAGGGTGAGTGTGAAGTCCTAGTCTGTCCCAAGGTAGGTGTGGAAAAGTTCACAGCCTCTGCAAAGTACCAGATCCTTACAGGTGGGAGGAAAAGCGGGGAGGGGTGTCTTAAGGAAGAGTTCCAAAGGAAGATGAAAAGGCACTGAAGAGAAACTTATTTCCAACTCTTTGCCCAGTGACTCCCTTATACCATTCCTTATACCTGTGGTGAGAATATAAAATTAGAACCATCTTGCTGGAGGGCCACTGGCGATTCCTATCCAAAGGTTTAAATTGCAGATGCTCTGACCTGGCAAGTATAATTTGAAGCATTTGTCCCAAGAAAGGCAACATCAATATCCCAGATAACTACTTTAGCAAACAAAACTCATAAAATAATAGTTTATTTATATGTTTTCTGAGTTTTTCACATGGAGAGAGAGAGAGAGAGCAAGAGAGAGAGAGAAATTTGTACCATGCATTTGGTTTGCAACTAACTCCTTCTCTTATACACAAATTAATTAATCGTGGCTACACCTGATAAAAGATTTTTATGCCAGATGATAAATTCTCTCCCTTGTTTAAACTTCCAAATGCAACAGTATACTTTATTAAAAAAAAAAAAAAAAGCCACCACCCAACGCCATTTTGCAATATCTGTGGTTTTCCATTGGATTGTTCAGAATTGCATCAGTAAAGAGAGAGGATTGATTCCCTTTTTCCATATCCCTCCATCCAGAGGTTCTCCTGGATCCTTGCCATCGAGACCTGGAGTGAAAGGTTAATGCCATCAGTGCCGTGTTTCAAATACGTTGTTCATTAAAGATAACATTTTTTTTTTTTTTTACTATCTCAAAAACCTAACCACAATTTATAACATTGTTTCCATGGGGAAAAACTTGTTCCAAGATTCGAAGAGCTGACATAAAAACAAATCCCAAACAGCTTGTTTGTATGTTGAACAATATCTATTTATATATATTTTTTCTTGTGTTTGAAAGCTAGCTGGTACCCTGATGTCATTAATTACCTGAGAATAAATACAATACAGCCATGGCCGGAAACTGTGGCCTGGATTGGTTTTGACCTCTAATTAAGAAAGACTTTTTCTAGATATTTGTCCTGCTGTGTTCAGCATTCTTTCCACAGCAATTTCTTCATTCCTTTATTTTTAAGGTTGTCCACTGAAGCCACAAATATTCTCCTGTGTGCATGAACTACATCTAGGAAGGTCGTATTTAACACTACCAAGTTCTCTGCTTGTTATAACTTCTTTTTTTGTTTGTTTGATATGGGGAAAATCTCAGAATAATAGTACCTCTACAAAACTTCTATTATATTTATCTTCAGAGACCCAGCTAGCTCGAAAGGACACCATCTTCGGATGGCTTGCCTAAGTCTCACTTGCTAAAAATTCACCAAAATATTGTCCAATGTGTCCTCGTAATAAAACTCAGGTAATTCACCGAATTGTCTAGCTATCTGTGTCCAGACTTTTCTCTATGATTATGATCAATATTTGGGGCAGGCCAAGAAGAAGAGGTTAAGATACATGGGACTAAAGAAAGAGAAGGAAGAGCATAAAGCTTTGTAAATCTCAGGAACATAAAACTGACAGTTGTGCCCAGCAGAATTCCCACACCCCCAGTACTGAACTTTGTAAATAAGCCTGGTATCAAACTCTCGCCTGGAGAAAAGAAAGAGGGAGAGAGAGAGAGAAAGAAGACCCTTGTCCTGCTCCAACACACACACACAAATGCACACACATGTGACGCCTGCACACCACTTATCTTTGTAAAGGTGTAGACAACCGGCCTATTGCACACTGAATGACAACACCTCGTACCAGTGACCACAAGGGAAACCAGTTCTTTCATTTTAACTGTGATCTTTCTGATCCGGAGCTTCTCAATGGTGCTGTTACCATCCTGACTAGATTGTGTTAGGTGGAATGATGCAATCATTTGTATGGGCTAACCTTCTCCAGCTCCGTTTTCTTGGAGGAACTATCTCTAATTTGTTAGTAAGTTTAATTTTCTAATACATGACGAGGACATACCATGTATGATTAAAACCATGAATTTAGGTATTGGTTGATACGAGCCTCAATTCAACTAACTTGCTCAATTTAAATCTAATTCATCCTGTTTTATTTTTGTGTTTTTCTTTTAGAACCCTTAAAATAGTAGTCTGTGACTCTTTCAATTATTGTGAGAATTGAAAGGCATGTATCCCTAGTGACTGCACAAATGGAAAGCTGAGCTCCATGTCTAGTTAAGGTAAATACTCAAATATTAGGTAGATGTCACTATTGTTGTTGTTGTTATTAAGAGGGTATTGACAATTGAAATCACAGATTTGGTAAGGATAAACCCCTAGATGTATTTAGATGTACGAGTCTAAATCTCAGCTATCCGTACTTTTTTATGGTACAAGAAAGGGGAGTGGCTTTAGTTAATGCACCGTAGGAAACATATTGCTCTCATATGTTCCATAGTTAGGAATTTAAACCTATGTCTGTCTATTACAAGACTGGAAGCCTTATCAAATAATTTACAACTCATTTTTAAATATGATGGCTACAGCATCCTATAAAGTTTTTATCATATTACATTTTAATGCAGTTTACTACTGGTCATATTGGCAAATACAATGATAACTGCACCCCATGCAAGTGCATAGCTGAGAAATTTGACCCAGGAATGTGAGCCACTATCTATTTGATCATTTATTTGAAGGATCTGTGTATTTCAAAGGACTTAAATATTTCTATTTCAGTGCTGAGCGCATCTTTCAGATTTTCACAGATATAATGGTTAAATCCCATAGTGATAAACATCTTGGACATTTCTACATAATAAAATGAATATGCCTTAGCATAAACAGAATAGCTTAAGCTGAACCATTATTCAACTAGATAAAGCAAACTTTTAAAAATTATAGAATAAAATATTTGAGTAGTTATAAAGGCTTTAATAAAACCTCTTTTTTCCCTTTCCTGGCTGATGCATATTATTCCTAAAAGGGAGCAGAATTTGCCACCCCAAAATACACCTTTTGGGATATGAATTACTTTAAGTTGGTTATTAAAACAAATGACTCCAGAACAAACTTCCTTCGTGCTAACTGTCTCAAAAAATTAGATAGAGGACCTGTGTGAGGAAGGGAGCTATTATCATACATAAGTATAGTTTAACATGAAGTAATATGTGATAGACAGGGAGGAACCCAGCAAGGCCCCTTTGACCCAAGTCTCCTCTGTATGCCATGGATAAAGATGACCCAGCAAACATTTAATTACCAAACATTTGCTTTTCTATTGCCTTGTGAATAGTCTTCCTGACCTTTGAAGTCCCAAAGCACCATCCCTCTTTCCTCTTAGCGCAAGATGCCATCTAACCCTCAAGTGTTCAATTGGTAGTTGGGGTCCCCTAGTCTTATGAAGCCCCCATACGTACACACACAATTAAATTTAGTTATTTTCTTCTTCTATTAACCTCTATGCCTTTAATTACTGGATCCACCAGAAGAGGGGAAAGAGGGAAAACTCCTCCCCAACATACTCACAAACTGGGAATCTTCTTACACGTCATTTTTCCTGTGTCAAAAAATCTTTTTTGATCAAGTGCAGTGCAATTGTATATGTATTTCATTAGCTAAAAAGCTAAGACAGAGAGAAATTTTAGAATCTGCCAAAAGGAACAAGAGATTACACCTGGAGAAACAAGCATGTGAACACTACTAATTTCTCATAGTAGCAATGACACTAGAAACAATGAGACAGCATCTTCAAAATGATGGGGGGGAGGGGGATCATTGACTTGAAATTCTATACTTGTATTCAGTGAAAACACCCTTCAAAAATGATGGCGAAAAGAAGATAATTCCCATCAAACACAAACTGAGAGAATCAATTACCAGCAATAGTTTAAGAATGTTAACAAGGTTTCTGCAACCTGGAGAACAGTATCGCCGGATGGAAACAATTACAAGGGGGTACACTGTTCTCAGTCGGGTACCTCAAGGACCTTCCAACAGTGGCCCGGGGGCAGCCTGCTGACCGTTTGTGGCCAGTTTGATAGGAACAGCCACACCTGTTCGTTTACACACCACTGATGCGTTTGTACTCCATTTCCAGAGTTGAGTTTCAACAGAGATCATACTGGATCTTTTCTTTTTAAAGATTTATTTATTATTTCCAGACAGAGAGGAAGGGAGAGAGGCAGAGAGGGAGAGAGACATCCATGCCTCTCTTTCACCTGCCTCCAGCCATGGAGGTGGCTGGCGACCTGGCTTGCAACGTGGTTATGCGCCCTGGCTGGGAATCGAACCAGCGACCTTTGGGTTCGTGCAGGCCGGCGCCTTATCCACTGCGCTACCAGCCAGGGCTTCATATTGGATCTTTTATTCTCTTCTAACACAGAGAATAAAAAGCAGAGCCAGGATAGAACATTCCATGGAAAAAGGACAACCTCGTCTAAAAAATAAAATTCCATGGATGTTACCAGCTTGTCAAATTTACTTCAACGGCAAATTGAACGTTGAATTGCGTCCCGCCTTTCTACACAACAAAGTGAAGAAATAAAGCATCTGTGAATGTTTTCTCCCGCATTCAACAGTTATAAGGCTTATTTCGTAAGGCATAAATTCCTCAAAATTTCTTTCACAGAGTGGAGGTTGGTTGCCAGATTCGTCTGGCTATTCGATCTGCAAGAACGCAGGTGGGAGTTGAAGGAAATAAACAGTACCCATAAGGACCCGTTGATAAATTTGAGCTCAGACGTTTCCACCCCTTCCATTCTCCTTCCTTTCTCCCACTTTGCACATCTGTGATACTGGAGGTGAGCCCAGAGAAGGATACACCGTTGAGATAAAGAGACTCGAGCCAAGAAAGCCAGCTATTCAGATCAGATGGGACGCAGATGGACATCTGGGTGGGGAAAAGCAAGCCAGGGACGATATTCTTCAGCCCTGAAATAACTACACACAATTCTCCCCTCAAAGCTCCCCCTTTATTGACCATGCAGTTTTCGCTTCCAGAAATAGTGTTTCTGGGCCGCCCTGAAAGGTTGCTGGCCCGCTCCTCTGCAGGTGTGTGTTTTTCTTGCTTCAGTTTCCCGAATCAAAGGCACCAGCAAAGCCCCGATTGTTTGCGCCCATGTTTAAAGTGGGCTTGACAGTCAGGTTTTTTTGCACTGACAGGCGCACAATAAAAATCATGTACTGTTACTAGTTTTCTAGGCAGAATTATTTCATAACAATTATCTTCAAATCTCCAGCGTTCTGCAGGCTCAGAACCAATTGTCTTTATTTCCATAATTAAGTTGAAGTGACAGTGGATGACAGCTGCAATTGGTTTCATTTGGGAAGCACGCCCCGCTCACCATGGAATCATTCTGGCTGGGTGTCAGAATAGTCAAGCCATTGAATGTTACCAAATTTGTAGTCAGACAAGGTTCACATTTTCAGGCAAACACACACTTGTATTTCTCTGGTGCGTGCGTGCGTGTGTAGCATAGTACATTTTCGCACCAAATCCCACGAGCTCTAGCAAGATTTGTCACGTTACACATCTACGCAATATCTGAGGGTATTTTCTGTGGAACAACTTTGTCCCCGTAAGCCAACGATGGGCCAGAATTTTCTGTAAAGGACCAAATAGTAAGTCGTTTTGGCTTTGCGAGCCATATGATCTCCGTGGCAACTATACAGTTCTGCCTTCGCACCGTGAGGTAGCCCTTCGTAGTATGCAAATATATGCAAATGAGTAGCCACGCTCCTGTCCAATAAAACTGCATTTCCCCAAAAAGGCAGCCGGTGGGGGGATGGGGGGCATGTGGAGCGTGGGCTGCTTTAAACAGTCATTCATCATATTTTATTTATAGCATAGTGCACACCATTTTGGCTGTTCAATTTACAAAGTATTAATAGAGATGGATAGAGAGTGACTGTGGCTTAAAAACAGAAGTCTGGGAGGAGATATTTATGACAGCCCATGATCCAAAATGTATTTTATGTCCCTGTAACAGGTGATCGTTTCCCGGCATGTAACAAATGACCCCCATGTAAGTTTCTTGCATTCAATCTCAAACGTGTGCACTGGGAGGTCACGTATGACTCTGCAACCCCATGAAGAATGCAGAAGTTTAAGGGCTTGCCCAGCATCAGCCACGTTAAGTGTAGATTCTGGCTTTTCAACTTCCCATTTGGGTGTCAGGGTTTGTACTCTGGGTGGCAGGCCATCTGGGGATGTGAACTTGGGTGGTCATGTGGATGGCAGAGAAGTGATATGCAATTACTGAAAAAGAAAGTAAATCTTGTCTACATTACCGAATTAGCGGAGACAGTAAGAATGAATTATTCAAGGGAAAAAATAGAAACACGCCTCGCATACTCATTTTTACTTAATAACAGTCTTTCTCTGCCTGAATTAGAGACGTCATTGCCTCGGTGATCTACTTGGCTTCCCTTCGGAGACAACACCTAAATGAGCCTTTACGCAGGACTCCGAACATTCAAAACAAGAGACTCTCCAAGAAGTTGCTCCTAGCCAACGGGCATTAGAGCAGTATGTCATGCATGCTTTTGGCGTCTGCACAATTTTACTATTACAATTTTTATTGCAAAAATCTAAAAGACGAGATAAACTACAGCATGAGGATTTTTTTTATACAGACATTGAGCCATTGGCCCAAGAGGCCTTGCTCATGGATTACGTCCCCAGCGCACCTGTCTGCCTGGTCGTCATCACCTTATAACGTTACCGCCTAAGTTTCATCTTCATTGATGGTTTTTCCCCAAAGAGCATAATGTTTTAGAGAAACTGTCTGAAATATCTTTACCACATTGGTCTAAGATCACAGGGTTTACAATTTCCATTTAAAAAATTTTTTTTTTTTTTCCTTTGGTGGCTCTTGGGAAAAAATGAAATTAAACTATTTCACAGTTGTATGTATATACAAAGTATGAAAACGTTGGCCATTTCCGTAGGCTTTGGGGATGCAAAAAAGATGTGAAATTAGATGAAAATGACATGTATGGGGAAACATAAGAGTGGAGAGCACATCTTTGCACACTACAAAGATGCCATCACTGAGAAGCCAAACAAACCAACCAAAAAATAATATAACAGATACAAACATTCCCATGCAAATGGAGGTCAAGGATGATAAGTGGGAGCAGGGATAGGAATCCGAGAGTGACCTTATAATTAACCCCAAATATCCAAATGAAGGCAAGTCACTAATGCCCATGGCTGTAAAATATATATATTTTTAATTTTAAAAAGTGATAATATTCAAGGAGACAATTTCCCTGTCTTCATCTATTTAAGATTAGATGGTGGCACCTTAACTTGAGTCACTGATGATTTCATCTATGGAGATTTATAAACGTGGCTGTGGTGAAGTGATTTCCTGGTCTTTGAAAGGACATGCGTTATTTTCTGCACATTTTATTTCTATCACATGTTGGTTGGGAAGAGAGCCTGGAAAGCTGACATTCGAGTTTTCTCTCCCTTCATTTATCAAGCTCGCATCAGCAAGTTCATTTACAACCGTATCCCTGAGACCGAGAAAATGTAAAACAAAATGAAACAGAATCTCAGCGGCTCTCAACATGACTTTCAAAAAGTGGAGTCCACAGGCTGGCTAGTCAGTGTTGGCCGAGTTCGGGCTGGGAAGCCCCACAAAATCCTCACACGCAAATCCAACCCAGGTCCCCGTAATGATGAGCAGAGTGCGCAGGGTTGTATACCGTAGTCCGTAGAGAGGGACACAGTGCGAGTTGAAAAAGTCCTTTAACAAAAGGCTGTCAGATATGATTTACGGGGCTGGCCTGCACTGGGCAAGCCTCACTGAGCACTCTGAATTCAAGCTTTCCACACCGGCAGACTTTTCTACCACCCAACAAAGATGTGGGGTTATACAGGCACTTCATAAAAGTGATGTCTTTTGTTCAGTCCTAACAGGGTCTCTCAACAGGGGAGGCAGACCCATGAAGTGCAAAATATAATATGAAATCAATTTCCCTTCTCACATGACCCCGAGGAGAAGAAAAGATTCTTGTTTTTGCAGAGCTGCTAAAAAAAATATTCCCAATGTCTTCCGGGTGGTTGGAAGAGAAGACCAAGAGAATTTCAGAATAGTTTTTAGCTTAATTAGTTTAGGCACTTCATTTTGAGACAGATTTAGTCCATATTTTTCTCCTGGTTAAAGGATCACAGGGGTCTGAGGAAGATCGTTTTTCCAGATAGAGGGGGAAGTCTTTAGAGAGAAGGGTTATGCTTAATGGCAGCTATGTTCCGAAACCATTTCTGTTGGTAGCTGGATAAAGGGGACATCAAGCTATAATCTGAGACCAACTCTATTGCAGGGCTGTAACTACTTAAGTGACTGTTTCATAGCAAAGGTGGTGGCTCATGCTTGAAACTGGACTTCATGGCTGGAAAACCAAGCTATGTCTGAGTAGGTAGTCCTATTTCATGGGTACCTCTGACTATGGTGATGTTTAAAGGCATAGGTAACCCAGAAAGCATTTGGTTATTTTCATTAATCGCATATATCACACAAACAAGGCAGTTACTTGCCAGGGGACTGGTGAGATATGAAAGCTACATCTGATTTTGATATCTGATTGGGACCATTTTACTTATATCATATACTCTAGGGTTTGCTATAATGTGTTTCCAATATATACTCT
Organism: Noctilio leporinus; assembly: GCA_004026585.1. Taxonomy (NCBI): domain Eukaryota; kingdom Metazoa; phylum Chordata; class Mammalia; order Chiroptera; family Noctilionidae; genus Noctilio; species Noctilio leporinus. The sequence goes on along the minus strand of PVIW01004432.1, from coordinate 14,275 downwards.
CTATTTAATCTAAACTATTTTCTTTCCAAGTTGTCAATGAGTCTGTACCAATTCATCTGTGCTTAATTGTAACATTAGGTCTCGTTTTCAAGTGACAATTTGTTCAATAATTAGATAATATCATCCACTTTACCTAGTTGCAGGGGCATAACGCTAAAAATGAAGAGACAGAGTACCTGAGTGTCACAGTATGCATTTGAGTTCTCCAAGAAACAGATGTCTGGACGGAGGGAGAGATGAAAAGATGTGAGAAATGGGAACCCTTTTGCACTGTTGGTGGGAATGTAGACTGGTACAGCCACTGTGGAAAGCAGTATGGAGGTACCTCAAAAAATTAAAAATGGATCTGCCTTTTGACTCAGCAATCCTTCTGCAAATCTATCCAAAGGAACCCAAAACACTAATTTGAAACATAAGCTCCCCTATATTCACTGAAGTGTCACTTACAATCGCCAGGGTATGGAAGCAGCCCAAGTGTCTATCAATAGACGAGTGGATAAGGCAGCTAGGGAGCATTCACACAATGAAATACTATTTGGCCATAAAAAAGAATAAAAGTTTACCCTTCGTGACAGTATGGATGGACCTGGAGAACATGACGGTAAATGAAATAAGGCAGTCAGAGAAAGACAAATACCATATTATTTCACTCTTATGTGGAATCTAACGAACAAATGAACAAGGAAGATGAGGACAGACTCATAGATGTAGAGCAGGATGACAGCTAGTGTGTGGGGGTTAGAAATGAGGGGGTAGAGGGGCTGAGCAAAAAGAAAAAAGGACCCATGGACATGGACAACAGTATGGTGATTGCTGGGGTGGGGGTGGGATATAAGGAACAAAAAGATAATGTAAAAAAAATACAATAAAGAGGAAGTAAAATACAAAAAACAAAATGGGGGTCAAAGTCTTTAAAATTCTAGTAAGAGCCTTGAAAGTGCTTTTGTTATGTGAGTTTTAATGGTTTATTGTGTTAGAACTGCAAATATAGGAATTTTAATGTTTATTTTATTCCTCTTAATAATATACCCATTGTGTGACTATAAAAAAAATAGACTAATTAAAAATAAAAAGATGTTTTGGAGAAACACCTTTGAAGGATCAAAAGAAGAGAGGCCAGGGGTATACAGATACAGGTCTTCCATCTGTGAGGGGAGAGAGGAAAGGAAGAAAGTTAGCGTTGGAAGAGCCTCACACTACATAGCACAGCTCTGACAATACCCCAGGCAGGCTGATGGGGCCCAGGCAAAGCCCGACTTTGAGAAGAATCCTGCATTTAAAAGGAGTGGCAGAGCTTGAGACCCAACCATGCTCAGGCAGCGCATGGGATAAAGTCCAGAGGCAGCCTGGCCTGTGGCCCTAAGATTGGCCCCTTGAGACCACCAGCCACCTACAGCCCTCTCAATAGACTCTTTTTGAGGAACAACCTGATTCTTACTCTTCCATGTTGCCACAGTGTGGAAATTCCATTAGTGGAATATTCTGAAATATTGGTATGGTAAACGAGAAAAAAAAGTACATGTGTCATCATATCTCAAGCATGATTCTGTCACATAGCTAAGTACAAACTATTCAAGGTGAATTCATAAAAAAAGGTAAAATGAAAATAATTCCTTTCATTCATTGTTTGTTTGTCTTAACATAGGGAAAGACTGTTTAATCCCATTAGCAGCAATAACTCTTGGATCACCTCCAAGCATCCAGCGCTCAGTGGGGTCATAGTTTCATCAGTATTAGCATTGATACAGAAAGATCTGATTAAGATCCTTGTGGGGAAGTAGAGGGGCGGAGCCAATGGAAAGCAACCTAGGACGGGATTGGCTGAGAAGCTGAACACCTCCAGAGCCCACGGAAATAAAAACAGGGCTGGCCCTTTGGCTCCTGGGCTTTCTGGGCTGTGAGTGGGCCCTCTCTCAGTCTCCGGCTCCAAGCCAGGCTCCTGGCTTGCTCTCACGCTCATTCTGAAGCTCTTCTTCCTCGAGAAGGCTGGATGACCGTGTTGCCGCTGCCTGCATTTCCCAACTGGTGTTATTTTGTAGAACGAACTCTGGGCCTGCCATTTTCCCAAGATTGTGTCGCTTTTGTATATCATGTTGTTTTACTTCGTAAACTAACCCCGCAAAAACTACCCAGGGAATGATAAAAGAACTCAGTTGTTAAGAGTTTAGCCTTAATTGACAGGCTGTAATGATTAAACCTGTGACTTGGTAGACTTAAGTGGTTGCTTTTGAATAAAGACTCTTTTCCTTTATCACCAAACCTTTGCCTCTGGAATTTTGCCTAGAGGGTGGCAGCTGGTAGAGGGACCCCAACTGCTCTTCAGTAACAGTATGGGTTACAAATATCACTTTAAAAAAATAAAATGGGCCCTGGCTGGTGTGGCTCAGTAGATTGGCACTGGTGTGAGAACCCAAAGGTCGCTGGTTTGATTCCCAGTCAGGGCACATAACCAGGTTGCAAGCCAGGTCTCCAGCCAGGTCCATAGTTAGAGGCAGGTGAAAGGCAACCACACATGGATGCTTCTCTCCCTTTCTTCCTCCGTCCTTGCCCTTCTCTCTGAAAAATAATGAATGAAAAATCTTAAGAAAAAATAAATAAATAAAATGGTCATCCAAATTAAGAAAAAAAAATCAGATCTATCGCACATGCACATGTCATGTCATTCTCTTCAAGAAGGTCATACTCTTCAGGAGGAACAAGCTGGAACAAACGTAGAGGGAAATGTTTCTTCCCCGCCTCTTCGTTTCTCTCCCGCATGCCGATCTTCTTCCAGCTGCCCAAATCCCCGGCGTTGGTACTGCTCACAACTGCTAGGATCCCCGAGAGCAACTAGTATCCATAGGCTCCCTGCAAACATCTTTCTTCATGCTCTCCACGTTCATCCATTCTGATTCATTCACATCAGCCTTCTCCTCTCCTGAGGTGCCCATCGGTTTAGATGAATGCGTCAGAAGCCGTGCGGATGAAGTAAACCTAAACAAAAAGAGCTGTCCAGCTGTGTTCTCCAACAACAGGAGGTGATTAGAAGGGTGCACAGAAAGGCAGGGTAATGTACTCTCGGGGCAAGAACTTCCACGTCTGGGATAGACCATGAGCCACAGTTGTAACTCCCATTCATTTAGGACATTATCGGAGGCCAAGTGGTTGTCCCTCCCTGAGCATGCCCCGCCATTCATCCTTCTCCTAAGAAAGAATGTGTTCAGGCATCTCACCCAATGCAATGGAGAGTTTTGAGCCGAGTCACTGCAGAGGCGGCTGCCCTACAGCACATGCAAACCTATTTTTCGCAGTTGTGGCTTGGGGACCTTCCTACGGCAGCTACACTAACAGGGTTTATTTTCTCATAGCATTTGCGGCATGAGTCAGAGCCACTTTGTACATGAACAACCTCTGGGGGCTGCTTTCTGCAGAAGAGGGCAATTAGAATTTTATGGACTCTCCAGTACAAGTGTTAATGTTTGATAAAACCTAACTATGTTACTCCTTGCCCTTAAAGGCATTGAACCATTGTTTCAGTGCCTATAACTCGAAGAACTATGCTTGCGTTATAGTCACAGCATTCTGATTTGCCTTGAACCAGGCTGCATGTCCTTTTGCAAAAGTCCAGCCTTGCTCATCAACCATTGGCTACCCGGCCAGGACTAATCATGGCACATTTGGTAACCAAAGTGAACTTTATCTTCTGATCTTGTCATGGACTTTAACTTCTGTTCATGATCTTTATTTCTTCTTCTTCTTCTTCTTCTTCTTCTTCTTCTTCTTCTTCTTCTTCTTCTTCTTCTTCTTCTTCTTCTTCTTCTTCTTCTTCTTCTTCTTCTTCTTCTTTTATGACTCTCAATTCAGGTTGCTGCGTGATTAGCTAGGACACCAAATTCTTTGCAGTTCATATGTGGCTCAGCACCATGAACAAGTAAGGGTGTAAGGCAGAGTCTGCCAATAACAGGAGCCCAATAAAGTTAATTGTTTCTCCGTTAGGCACTTTGCTAGTGCCCCGGACACATGGAACCGATTATCTGGCCCTGCAATGTTGTTAAATAAAATGTGCAAAAAAGAAAATACAATTATTGCTAAAGTAAAAACATACCACCAGGGGTTATTAAAAAAGCAAGATGTTTTACATTTTAAGGATGTTTCGCTGCTCCATGCATGTGTTGGGTGGAAAACGAACAGCTCAAAGACACTGCCGAGCGAGCGTTAAACTTTTCCTTCTGCTCCATTATCTTCTAGTCACCTGAAATAAATGGAAGCAGGTTTTTCATTCTGAAGGAAAAGAGAACATTTAAAAAAAAATTTAAAGGCATATTTTGGCAACCTTAGGATATAAACCACTCATTGAAGACATTCATCTTATGCTATAACTAGGTTGATTCTTTTTAATAGAAGAACATCAGCCTTCTATCAGCCTTCTGGGCAGATCTGAATTGCTGAAGAACTCCCTTTATTCACAAATGGATAGCATCACCTAACAGGACTGCGTTCTGCTATACAGTAGAAATTACTTTGGTAGCATGGAAAAAAAAACTATAATCCTCTTTTAGTTACGCTTAAGAGAGCCATGGGGACTTAATAAATACAATGTGTTTATAAGATAAAGAGTCATAATCAGCTTCCATTTACCTTCAAAGGTTTTCCATTTCTTACCAATGCTTTAAAATGGTAAAATTGGTCCACATGTAATGCAATTACATGGATGTAGATCATTGTTAATTCCTTATTGTTTTCCCCCTATCGCAAATAACCATGCTCATAAGATAGCCAGCCAGCCAGCCAATGTCCACTAGAGATTGTATGAGAATGTTTTATTAGAGTTGAATTGTGTGCACACCTTGTAAATAATCAAGCTATGTCAGGTTTGGTAAAACCCTACATCAACTTATTGGACATTAATGACTGATTCATATATTGGCCTAAAAAAACAGAGATCAGAAAAATTAAAGCATTTTTTAATTTTAATATTTATGTCTTCCGTTAAACGATCAGGTCAAGTGACAAGAAAATTTATCTGAATAAACCGATCTGAAATCTGGCTGTTAATTGTCCTGTGCAGTCAGGTTCTTTGTTGACTTTAAGTGTTAATGTGCCTGGATCTTTGATAAGCAAAGATATGTCCCTATCAATCAATCAAATACTTGATTTTGCTCAGTTTTCCACATCTTGGTGCCAATACCCAGCATGATCAAAATTAAGAGGTGACTGGAATTTCCAAAATCGAACACTTATTAAAAATAGTTATCACACTTTTCTTACAAGTGGGTTTTGATAAAACAAACCAAAATCTTATACTCTGTGAATGTAACATATTTCACACTTTTTTTTTTTTACGAGTTCTGCACTCTGCTTATTCTACAGTTTTGTTTTGTTTTTTCCTTTTTTCCTACATGTTAAAAGAATTGTCAGGAAGACAGAGACCTTAAAAGGAATGGAAATATAATGTTTTTCTGATGGACAGGACCAAGAGGTCAAATTTTTATAGATCACTAAAGACAATCTTTGAGGCCAAGATGCACAGATCTCTGGCTATGTTTAACTAGAGAAGCACTAATTTTCCCATGTGTGGGTGCAATTTGACCACTGTTTTCACCCTCAGAGTTACTGAGATGGGCTCACGCTCTAATCACTATTTTAATAAGGACCTTTCATGAGATCTGAGCTTCTTTATCTATTTATTTATTTAGGGACTTTTTTTCTCTCTCTCTAGTTCTGCGGGAATATTTGATCAGAGAAAGTCAGCACTTGCTAGGTCAGAAGGAAGCAAATGGCACATGCGGAGAAGCGGGATCTCCCTGGAGTGACTTCACATGTAAGCACTGTCACTACCCACTCAACCAGGGCTCAGACAGAGCCCTTATGAGAAAGTCAAGTGCCATGCCTAGCTAGGACTCCAAACTGCTAAATATCATATGTCTACAGCTGCCTAGTAGAAGTTCAACGATATAAACTAAAATACTGTAGCATTTCCAAGAGGAAGTAATTTAGAGTAATGGCATTAATTCCTCTTTCGCGAAAAATACAGCTAGGTTGCCAACCATTTAAAAGGCACTTTGTTACCCTTGAGAGGCAAGTCCATCAATTTCAGCGAGATGATGACTCACTATTGATAACCTGGATTTCTTTGAGATTTGGTTGTGTATAGGGGAAAAACGATTTGGCTATTATTAATAAGCATCTGTGCAAAATAGAAACAGTTACTGTGAGGCATGTAGCCAGAGGCTGTTTGAAAGGGACTCTGGGAGATAATTATAGGGTCCCATAAATGGCATAACTAGGTTTTGGCAACTTTTTAGAAAAATTTGCAGACAGATAGTGCATGTTTAGTAGGTTAACTGAACCACTCAAATTACTCTTTTTATTCATGTTATAAGTAATGTAATATAACTACCCTATATTTTATAGATTTGGCATAATCGACATGGTTTAATATACTTACATTCACATTTACACAAAACTTTTCTACTTATTTTGGGTGGAAATAAAAGAAACTAAATTTTCGAGTTTATTGTATAAACATATATGAATACTGTAACATTAAAGAAAAATCTTTTCTCTTAAAATAAAAGTTAATCTTTTGAGGTTTTATCAAGCAAAAATTCAATAAATATTTATGTTAGATATATTCTAGGCTAGCCTTATGATATTCAAATTCGTCATAGGGAAATATATTTTACACATACTCTTACTTGAAATCCTAATACATGAAACACATATTTTATTAGTATATTCACTTTACAAATTTGATGTTTATGACTTCTGATTATTACTGAATCATTCAATGGAAACTATGAGATTACCTTGATGCATAGGGACATCTCTGAAATTAGTTTATAGATGGCAATGGCAATTTTATCTACACCAATCTACTATTTATTCTTGTATTTTTTTTTAATCTGGTTGTGTATTATCCAGAAAACCTTAATATTAAACCACATATGTGGTAACAAGTTTAAATCCCTAAACTGAAACTTGAGGAAAAGCATGACCTCATAGAGATGAGATATCTTAGGAGATTTTTTTCTCCGTGATATAGTCAATTTGCATCGTTAATGACATCTCCAAAATTCAAGCATTTTTAAGTGCCCACGCCTTGATTTCAGTTCGGCAAACCCTATAGAAGAGGTCTGGTCTTCAGAACTATCAGGTTTATATGTCTGTGCTGTTTTATGCCACCAAATGAGTGTTGATTCATTACAGCCACAACAGAAAACTCATACACCCACCATGAGGCTCCTTTGGTGTAAAACTCACTTCCGGTGGCTGATTTTTCCTGTGGTCCTGTTGGGAAATAGAGACTTAGCCTGGTCTTTGCTATGAATTTCTTCCAGGCTGAAATCTGAACAATAGCCCATCTCCCCAAATTCCTCCGTTCTAGGGAGGCGCTCTTGAGGCTGCCTCTGGGCACAAAGGCATCAGTGCTGCTGCCTCTCCTCCCAGTCACAGTCTCTGTGCGAGCCTGAGGTCACCTGGCCACCAGCTTCTCTACCACCTTGAAGAAAAGGACATCACTTCAGCGTCAGCTCTGGCATTTGCTTTACTTTATTCATCTAAGTTCCACTACATGTTCTTCAAAAAACAAATGCTAACTTTTTAAAACCACCCACAGCACCCTTTGTCCTTCACCCCCACTAGGACAATGGATCTGCTATTCTGAAGTAGCTTTGTTGGCATTTGGGGAATGTGGTTTGGGGAAGAAAATGAAGCAAATACGTGTATTCCATCTCTTATCCTGACTTGGAGAATTCTGTTTTATACCGCCTATTTTTTAAAAAATTCGGTTATGTTTTGCTCTACTCATCCTAGGCGTCTGTACTTGTGAAGTATCAGGATGTTTTATAGGGGTTTTTAATTGTGTGTTGTGGCGATCCAGGATTGCTGGAGCACTGCCCTCATTACCTGCCAGGTCTGGCATTGATATTTAGAACAGGTGCACCCCACGCCCTGGCTTTTCCTGCCACTTCTGTCTGCATCAAATGAAACCAGGAGTAAGAGTTCCGTCGGATCTTGCCTTGCCTCTCAGTTCTCCTGTGCTGGAGAATTTTACAAAACCTTGGCAAGGATCTGGATCTGTGGCTGACCGATGGCCCTAGATCTTGCCATGGCCCCCACAAACTTTGCAGCTGTGAGATAAGAGAGCTTGATGCGGTTCTACTGGAGTCATATCTTCTGTGTAATTTCAGTTTAATCAATGATCTCACATTCAGTGAGTGATGGGTGTGCTGATCTATCTTTTATTATTTTTATTTGACCAAGTAATGCTTTGAAATGACTGTACCTGGATGGAAACCAGCATTCCCTTACTTCTAAGTGAGACAGTGATGCTCCCCTTACAGTTGTTTGTAAATTCCTTCAGGTATTACAATTGTTAAGTGGCTGAATCAAAGCCAGAGGTTAAACATTTGTGCCCACATCATCAGCTCACAGGGAAGTTCAGATATGTTAGCATAGTGGATAAGCTTACAATCTCTATTCTATCTTTTCATAATTAGTTACTTGAGACATCAGTTTATTTATTTTCACTGCATTTTAGAGTTTAACCCAAAATGGCAGTGGAGGGGTGTGAGGGGAGTGAGGGGTGCACTGTCTGCCTGCACCATACTTTTGTGAATCCTGGGATATTTTAACCATACAAGACAATCCAGTCAGGTAGACAAAATGTGGTTTCTAATGCTCATGGCATGGTGGCGTTTTGCTGTCACAGTCCCAACTTGAACTCGGGCCAAACATAGCAAAGGGTAACCCTGAAGGAGATGGAAATCCAGAAATGTTGGAAAAGGGCACAGCCCAGCAATTTCACAATTCTGTCAACAGAGAGGGAGGCCTTAACATTTTTGAGCTGAGGGATAGGAGAGAGAAGCCCCAGGGAAAGAGAATTGGCTCAGAAAGAGGGCAGTGTAGGTTCAAGACCTTAGCCATGGGGATAGACAACAGGAAAACTAGCCGGATAATTACATGACTTTGTCATGTTATTATTTATTTGCAACATCAATAAGCTAAAGGTAAAACTACAAAACCACCTACCTTATGGGCAGCTTCTCTGCAAGTGCTGCGGCTTTGTTGGTAAAGCCATTTAAGTTTACTAACTAGCTGAGCTCAGATATGGACACCCCAACTGTGTTCAACTTCTTTAAGCTTAGGCTAAAAATATTCATCCTGTTTTGGTTGGCCCTTATTTTAAAAAACTCAAAATCCTATTATCATCACCAATAAAATTTTATTCGGGCACTATAAACAATCACTTCTCATGAGTCAGGTAGAGATTCCTCAATGGACCAGCACCCAACTGTCCCCAACTGTAACCCTATTTTACACAAAGGATTCCCAGCAAACATTCAAAAGAAATCAGATGCCTTCCAGGGATAGGCAGCTGCGAAGGAGGAAAGAGATGAATCCAGAAAAAGCTGTGGCCCATCCCGATCCTATTCTTCAAGTCCTTGATTGAAGGCATTAAGTTTTATTTTATTAACTTCTTTCTTGCCCTTCCAAAGTTGAGGGTGCTCAGTCCAGGGCCCCAGCAGAACCGCCCCAGGGAACCTTGGTGCAAAGGTTGGAAATCACAGCTGGCTGTGATTAGAAGGATTGGGGGAGATCAGTGCTTGATTAACTTTCAGCTGCTATTGGTTTGCCTCAGTTCCTGCAGGAGAATTAATCTGTAGGTTCGAGTAAATTTTGGATCTTAATGGATACCAGATACATTGAGCCCACCCAGACCACCACGATTTAGCAGTCCCTTTCCTCGCATTGAAATTGTACAAATGAATTCATTCCTCTTGGACTAGTGGCCAGAATCACTCTACCTCACTGTTTTCAACAATGGAATTTCCTTTATTATGCCTTCCATTCAAAGGAAGTGTAAATTCTTTAAGGTGAGGTCCAGGTCTTGGTATTTATATTTCCAGGAGTGTGAATTTAATTCCTTTCCCTCAAAGAGTTTGCTAGGTGGATAACAATACCTTCTGCTCCCTTTCTGTTAATTGGTGATCAGTGTACATGAAATCATTCCAGCTCTATAATGAATTGTCTCTACCCTGCACCTGTGTCGTGCAATGGAGAATGACCACCCTCCTACCCATCAACTGAATTTATGTCATCCTAATGAAAATTCTTGAATTTGAGATGTAGTCTTATCGTAAATCATCATAGCCTTGATAACATTTAAAGGCATTAGGCCATTAAATATTTTTACAAGAATCCACGTGTTGGGATCCTTAACCCCTTCTCTTTATGAATACATTTCATAACAAGGAAGGGTTCTTCATCTAACCCCTTCCTTGCTAATTGGATAGTCTTCTTCTTGTAAATTGAGGAACTCACTCAAAAAAAATAAAGAAAACTTGGCACAAAAGTAATACACATATTTGGTTTCAATTCAAGAGACTTCTATTTTTCTGATAGACTATTATGATAGCATTAATGTACCGACTCCACACTGGTTAATATCAGAGACATGTAAATAAAAATAAAGTACTAACCAACATAAATAAATCACACAGAAATGTTCCTAACAAGCATGTAAATCATTTCCTTTTGTAGAGTCTAATTGCAGGAAGTGGTAGGAAAAAGAAATGTTGAACCAATGCAAAGCTCATTGAAATGCTCACGTATCTGGGAATTTTCACTACATGAAGGAGGTAAACTTTCTACGTGTGACTTCTTCCATTTGTTTTCAGAGGCATATGTTCATCTTATTCTCTTTCAAAAAGTTTTATTAGCCTTAGACTCACACAAATTTGCAGAGCTAAGTTTGTCTTAGAACATTACATATTTACCAGCCTGCCTAGCTTCTCCACGGATGTCAGAGCGAGATTAGCCATGTACATCTCTGTCACTGCTTCTATCTCTAGCATAGAGACTTTTCCACAGTCCTCCTCCCTCAGAGCCCTGCTGCAGACAAGTTAACTCTTCATTTTTTCCCTCTACTAATGTGGTATCTGTCTCACATTTTCCCTTTGATTCGATCTCTTTTCCCACCAGCATTGCCCGATCCTGTCTATTTGCTATTCCCTGAGTGACTCCCAGGGTCCAGTTGAAGGACCATCTTATCCACAGGATTTTTCTTGATTTTCTCAAAGTGAATTCCCTTTTTTCACCTCAGGAAAACTTCATTTGATTCACACATTCAGCCCCATATTAATGGTTTCTTGGGTGATTATTTAACATTTTGTGAAGTTATCTAGTCTCTGTCACATGATTGTAACCTCTCCAGGTATGGGGTACATTTGAAAAAAAATAGGAATCAGCCTTGGCTGGTGGCTCAGTGGGTAGGCACCGGCCTGCAAACCCAAAGGTCACTGGTTTGATTTCCAGCCAGGGCACATAACCAGGTTGAAACCAGGTTGCAAGCGAGGTCTCCAGCCAGGTCCTTAGCTGGAGGCAGGTGAAAGGCAACCATACATTGATGCTTCTCTCCCTTTCTTCCTTCCTCCCTGCCCTTCTCTCTAACAATGATAAACAAAGTCTTTAAAAATAAAATAAGAATCACTTTTTGTTCATACAAGTGGCATTTGTACAAATATTTACAAATTATAATGGTTGTGGTACCAATGAAAGAAATAGCCTAATACCATTTAAATTCTCATTAACTCTGAATACCTAGAAAAATTGTACATGCTTAGGAAAAATATTATCAAGCTGTATCTACAGACATTGCTGCATAGAGTTTTGAAAACTGAATGACAGGCAACAAGTCTAGATTATAAGCCTCTTGCTAGGATGCCTGAACTAGAACAACAGAACTATACTTGCTTTGGTTACCACTTTATGCCAGTGGTTAGAATAATACACAATGCATAGTTGGTGTTCAAGGAGCCATTTTGAAGGAATCAAATGAATAGACAAGTAAATAAAATAATCTAGGTAAATCACAATGTAAAAGGCAACCTTGTAGGCCTTGGCTGGTGGTACAGTGGATAAACTCGCTGGTTCAATTCCCAGCCAGGGCACATAGCCAGGTTGCAAGCCAGGTCTCCAGCCAGGTCCATAGCTGGAGGCAGGTGAAAGGCAACCATACATTGATGTCTCTCTCCCTCTCTGTCTCTCTCCCTTCTCCTCTCTCTAAAAATAATAAAATAAAATAAATCTTAAAAAAAAAAAAAGGCAACCTTCCTTTTCTGTCTTTATTAAGAGCAGCTACTACGGATAAAAACAATGACAATAATGAAATGACTACTATTTCCTGACACAGAAGCTCCTCTAGATGAGGGGCCAGAGGTCATTTCATCTTGCTTTTATGAGGACAACTTTTATCAGGCTTAACGCAGAGGAAAAATGAAAAATCAGTTTCTCTGCGTTAATTATCAATGTCTTCGCTGCTTGACTTTGTCAAAATTTCACTTTCGCTCAGGGAATTGAAATTGTGAGTGCATTAGGAAATTCGTGATATTGTATTTCCAAGGCGGTTAAATCCATCTAACTCAGCTGTGGCAGCTGCTGGGTGCTCAAGTTAGCAAGTGAAACTCTCTCTAGGCTGGACGGGGTTCTTTCTCGTCTGTGGCCTGAGTGTCCCAATGACAGTGCATGAAAGACTTAACTCCCAGAAGTGACTGAGTGCATAAGAACTTAAGGATTCAAGGAAATTAATAGGGACAGATATGCTTTCCTGTTCTCATCTGGCTAAAATGACTAAGACCCTTCGTGTAACTAGGACCTAAGCTTACCTGATTTCAGGAACATGAACTCCATTTCTCCCTCTCATCACAATGCTAACCCTTCACATGCCCTTGATTTTATCTTAAGATTGAGAGAACTCATTTAATTCATTCTCACTAAAGTGTAGGTGTCTGGATTATAGTTCCTGGAAGTCACTGTCGACAGGAAGGGCAAAAATCATAGTAAAATATATTATAGATCATTACTCTGTTGAGGACATTCAGAACACAGGTTCCATTCAATTCTCCTGTTTTTAAAAATCCATCCTAAGTCATTAAATTAATATGGTATGAAGTGACGAGTATAAATAAAATAAACCATATAGCCTTCTAAAAAAGTTGCCAGCATTTTTGAAAACTACTATGAGATTGTCATGCCAGGAGTTAAGATGGATGGAGAGGCTAGCCACAGGTTGTTTAGTCTAAAGAAAAGGCCCCTGAAAAAGAAAAAATGAAAAGGTAGCTAGAGGAAAAATCAGGAAATGATGCTTTTGCCCAAGATTCCAGTACGGAGATGAGCAAATGCCATGCAAATTAAGCCTTTGTTATCTTGTAACTCTCAAACCATTTCTAGAAGCCAGTGGTGTAAAAATCATTTATAAATCATCTAGTTTTGAGCAAGGATGACATTCAGCCTTCATTTCCTGAAGGACTACAATCTTCTAACCAGATTACATGAGGTCTGTCCAGAAAATGGCTAGCCTTATTAATATAATGAGAACGGCTTGCACGGCATCCATGTAACCTGGCAACCATGGAGAGTGGATTAGAAAGCACATGCATGAACCATGACAACTTGACTGTGCTAGTTGGTGGGGAGGGTAGACTCCATTGAGTGAGCCTGTGTACTGTGTAGCCATCACATTCGATATGACTGAGCAAGTAGAGTGATGAATCGACATCAAATTTTGCGCTAACTTTGAACATTCCTCCATGGAAACTATTCAGATGATTCCGAAGGCTGTGGGTAGCTGGTGATGGGCAGCTTCATCACGACAGCATGCCTGCTCACAAGCCACCTCTCAGGCAGATTTGTTGATGAAACATCAAATCCCCCAGGTGACTCAGAGACCCCTACTGCCCAGATTTGATGCCCCGCAGCTTCTGGCTTTGCCCAAAACTCAAATCACCTTTGAAAGGGAAGACATTTCAGACAGTTGATAAGATCCAAGAAAATATCACGGGGAAGTTGATGGCTATTGGGAGAACTGTGTGAGGTCCGTAGGTGCTTACTTTGAAAGGGACTGAGGTGCCATTGTCCTATATGCAACGTTTCCTGTATCTTGTATCTTCTTCACCAAAAGTCTGTTTTTCATAGCGCGTGGCTGGCTACCTTCTGCACAGGCCTCGTATAAGAAACAATAGGTTGGGTGGGATTAGTTTGGCCCAACAGGACCTGGGGAGCATTGCTGGACACCCCAGTTACACCTATCTCTGGTGTTGGCCCCATATCCTTCCTTTTGTTTATTTCTCCTTGTAGAAGAACCCATAGTCCCCGTGTCCCTGTTAATCATTAGACACCTTCAGGGTCACTGGTAAGCAGTGGTCCCTTTATAGGAAGAATGGTCTAGCGTGGTTATGTTTGGCAGGTGAGTAACTTTCTCCTCCCCCAGGATGCAGGTAATCAAGGACCCCTG